>NDGN011374789.1:0-28445 GCA_002564285.1 Tympanoctomys barrerae
CTCCTGAATCAGCTGGGTGGGTCTTGCCTCTAGCCTCTTTGCAGGGAGTTCTGCTGAAGTGTTACTCGCTGGGCCTGCGCTCTGGGTCGGATGAAGATCCGCAGGCCCTGGGTGGTCTCACTCACTCGCAGGGCCTGGGCTCTGTGTTTATTCAGGATCTGTGGCCCCTGGGCGGTCTCTCTCACTCTCCAGGCCTGTGCTCTGGGTCTATTCAGGATCGGCGGGCCCTCGGTCATCTTACTCCTACAAGTCTTTACATGAAAATAAATTCTCATTTTTTGATAAGCATGGAAGAGTGTGGTTGTTGGTTCAGTGGTGATTGCATTTTTATCTTTTCAAAAAACTGCCAAGCTGTCACCGCACCAGAGAAGTGTGCTACGCTTGCTGTACTCACCAAGGGCTCCTGCTTTCGTTCTTTGGTCCTTCTGATGGACAGGTGGGCAGTGCTACTGAGTGCTGGTGTTCATTTTCGCTTCTGCACAGCGCAGTGAGGTCACATGCCATGGCCGTGCTGGCCGGCTGTTCTTTCCGAGCATCGCCTTAGCCAGCAGGGCCAGTGCTTATGTTCTCTTCTGCTGCTGTTGACACAGGGTCTCGCGAGCAGTGTGGACTCGTAGTGACCCTCGTCTCAGGCTCCCCAGCGCCGGGATGACGGGCATGTGCCACCGCACCCACTCTCTAGGCCTGCTTGGTGCCCAGGGCTCGGGGGCCTTCATGCATGTGGCCTGGGGATTGAACCTGGATCCTTGCGCTTGCCAGGCAGGGACTCAGACCACCAAGCTATCTCCCCAGCCCCGTGTGCTCATTTTCCAATGAGATTTTTAAAATTGTTGTGTTTTGAGAATTTGTACAAGTTTAGATACTCGCTCTTTGTCAGGTATTTGCAAGTATCGGTTCCCATTTCGTAGCTTCTGTTTTCAGTCTTATAGGCTCATTCTCACAGAAAAGGGCTTTAACTTTGGTACTCGATGTACTGGTGCTTTACTTTATTGAGTTTGCTTTTGTGTGGGTCTCAAAGCTCCGTTCCTGGCCCGCGTCCTTCCCCGGCCTGGTGGCCTTACGTGCTATGCGCTCGGCCTGAAGCCTTCTTTGCAGCCAGTAGCATCCCCTCAGGATTAACGCTGCGAGTGCTGGCGACACACGGGACGCGCCAGCTTAGCACGACGACGTCTGCTGGGTTCCGCGTGCGAGCACGAACTGCTGCCGGGGCGAGAACCGCCGCCTGGGACGAGAGCAAGCTCTGAGTATTAGTAAAATTACCATTTTTTGAATTGAATTCCATTGTAAGATTCCATTTTCTGCTCCCATTTAATTTGATCTGAACAATTGGAAGAATGAAAAATAAAGTAGGAAAATCAATAACGATAATGTGGCATTTCCTAACTATTTTTCTAGAAAATTGAAATTAGAAAAATATTTCAGTAGTAGGTCATTTCATCTTTAGTGTTATCCTTTAAACTGATATTCAAAGCGTATCTCAGAGGTATCGCAGGAAAAATATTTTCCTTCCCGATTTTACGTGATAACACGTCATGAGGCTTGCGGGAAGTGGAGTGTGGGAGGTTTTTCCGGGCCACAGTTTATCACTGGTCTGGGGGACAAGATCCAGCACTTCTCAGCTCAGTGGCCCGGAGTAGGCCGCGCACGCCGTGGCTCCGCCCGGTGGCTGCTTGCATGGAGGCGGCACGTCCGACCCGCTTTCTGCGCAAGGTGGCTTTCTTTCCTGCCTCCCACACTCCACTTCCCGCAAACTGGCAGAGGTTTGCTTTCACCCTGTCACTAGAGAAATGTCTTTTAAATGCAAAAGCTGATGCTGCAGCTTGCCTGCCCTGAGGATTCGGAGGAGGGGCAGCTCCCTGCGGGCGCTGGTCCAGCGCCCCGCTGTTCACGGGCCCTCGCGGCCCTGCAGAGGCTTGCGGGCTCCAGCTAGCGCACCGGGTGGGTTCTGGACCGCTCTGTGTCCAGGCACGTGGTCGTGGGTGGCTGGCCCTCCCGACGCTGCCTCGGACCTCGGCCTCGGACCTCTGCTGTTTTGTTTTGATCAGCGTTTAGGTTCATGTGCTTCAGTGCTCAGAAATTCTATGTCAATTATTGGCAGAGTTACCATTATCTCCACCCTAAAAATTCTATATATACACACACACACTCTAAAATCTCTGCCTGGTGTTTCTGCGCTGAAGTTACCTAGCAGCATCATTCGTATGAGTTAAACATAAGAATATAAATATAAGACAAGTTTCATTCATTCTTTCCCTCAACTAAATGGTGTTACATAAGTAAAAATTATTTTGTTTCTTAAACTGCATTTAAAAGATGCATATAATTTCATTTTAGATTGCCATTTTTTGAAGAAGGATATTAATATGAGCATTAAAACAATGATAAATCATTAACAAAAAGCAAACTAACTGATATTTAATATTTGCTTTTTAATGCTGTTGAGAAAAGATTAATTTACAGTTGTATTTTACTGCATTGCAGGAGTTCAAGGTACATATTAACTTCACTTTATGAATCAGTCACTATGCCATCTTGGAATAAAATTTAACTGATAAGAAATTTCAGGTTGGCTTATTTTTATTGCCTATAAGAAATGAAGACAGAATATATCAAAATCAGTAATATTTTCTGTGTGTGCTAAGAAAATTCTTGTATATATTTCCTTTTGTAGACATGAGGGCGCCCGGTGCAGTCACCCTCATGTGCAGGGAACATTCAGATGAGAAGGAGCTGCCCCTGAGGCTGCCTGCAGCGCTGGTCACAGACTGCTACGGGCAAGCCCCTGTGCTCCGTGCTCTGAGCCCCCGAGAGTGAGGAAGTGCGGCCCAGGCTCCGCCCTTCCAGTGCTCTTTACTATTGTCTCTAAGGTCTTGCAAGGTTCTTAGTTATTCTCTATATTTCTGGTGAAAACTGATGAGTACAGATTTATTCTGATGCTCCCTGGAGAAAATAGTTTAATTATACAACAAGTCTAACAGTCTCCTGTTTAAAAACAGTTATGTCCTGGAGAAAATCTTTGCTAATCTCATATCTTACAGAGAATGTGAATATCTGTAATCTTGTTGCTGTAGGACATAAAGACTGAAAAGTCAACCAGAAATATAAGGCAATCCTATCAGAGCATCAGAAGCAGACAGATGGAAAATAATCACATGAGAAAAAAGCTGAACTTCACTACATATTAGGAAAATGACCAAAGCAGAATGAGGTCTGGACAGAACCCTATCAGGATGTTGAAAATCAAACAGTGACAGTACCAAATGCTGACAATTTTGAGAAATCAAATCATTCATGTTTTGCTGAAAATGTAAAGTGGTTCAGCCTCTCTGAAAGATGGTCTAGCTATTTCTTGTAAATGTAGACCCGTGTAACAAAACACCTTGGGACACACTGAACTTGGCAGATCTTATCCGAGCAAAGAATGACTCTAGCAGGCTAGACCAGCACCCGTCTGGAGAGCTCCACACGCAGTGTGGGTAGCCCATAGCTGAAGACAGAAAGGGCTTGGTGGGTTACAGGTGGGCTTGTAGACTTGAGGGCGCCCGGTGCAGTCACCCTCATGTGCAGGGAACATTCAGATGAAAAGGAGCTGCCCCTGAGGTTGCCTGCAGCGCTGGTCACGGGCTGCCACGGGCAAGCCCCTGTGCTCCGTGCTCTGAGCCCCCTAGAACGAGGAAGTGTGGCCCTACTACGGGCAGGGTGTGGCCACTGGGGACCTGCAGGTGGCTCAGTCCCAGGTGCTGTGACTGGCTAAGACTCTTTCAAAACAGATTTTCACATAGCACTAGGTTACATTTTGCCACATATGAAGGCAGCATTCGTCCAATTTAAAGTATCACATGCAGTTGTCACATGACCTATGAGTTATAGCGCTTATTCCAGAAAAATGCAAATTTATGTCCAAACAAAAACTTTTATACAGATATTTATAATAATCTTACTTATGTACCAAAGCCAGTTGTCTTGGCAGTGTAGGAGTGGTGAAAGTGTAGAAAGTCGGTACAGTAGGCACCACTCAGCAACTAAGAAGCAAGCCGCTGGCACGGGGAGCAGCCTGCATGAGCCACCGAGCTCGGCGCTGGGGAGGAGCACACAAGGTTGTGTCCTTCGTGATTCCGGGTACATAACATCCCTGGAATAACGTGGATAGATGGAAAACACAGACATCTGGCAAGGAGAGATAGGGATGGGAGAGCAGACGGTCGTGGTCCTGTGGAGCTGTGGTGCAGCTCGATGGTGGCGGTCTTTGTGTGACACACGCACGTGAGAACATTGTGTATAAGGCCCAGTCGTGTGCAAGGCCCAGTCGCTGGTGTGTGCAAAACCATTAACTCCAGCTTTCAGCAAGGCCCGCTTGTTGTGTTGTTGTACTGTATTATGCTTATTCGGGATGACGAAAGAGGGTGGACAAGTTGTGTTGCCCAGTCAGGGGCCTATTCTGGAGAAGGGTTCTGGGCATCTCTGCTGCTATTTTGGTTTTGTTATTTGTAACTTGCTATGAATATAGGATTATTTTAAAATGATAAGTTTAAAACGTGCTTATGTTCTCCAGATATTATATTATGCTGAGATTAAATGATTATTTTGAAGTGATGGCTATTGTAACAATTATGTTTAATCTTCAAAAGTGACACAATGCCTAGATACTAAAGTGCTAAGTGCAAAAATGTGTTCAATTTTATTCATGAATCTGTACTCTCAGCCTGTAGTGTGTCTTAGATGTTCAGTGGCTAGTGCCACTTGCTGCTCCTTAGGATCCGGTCCTTGGTCACACACGCACAGCAGACTGTAATTCTCTGCCTTCCTACTTGATGCAGATTAAGTTAGTTAACTCCTGCTGCTAAGAAACGCGAGCCCACTGGGACTCCAACATGGAGATCTGTGGACAGCCGCTTGCGCGTGAGCCTTTGTGAATTCTTCATGTGTCCCTAGTGAAAATACTAACTTTATGCCAAAATACACTTCTGTTGTAGTACCACTGGTGTTACTAGAAAATTCCTAAGCACACTTCTAACAAAATATAGGTGGGTGACTTTTTTAAAAGCCTCGCTCTCTAACACCGACTTACTTCGCAGTGCCGTGGCAACGGCAAGACTGCGCTCTGAGGAAGGGTCGTGATTAGGCCTCAGGGTCCTGGTCCTTGTGGAACCTTGCAAGGCTGCTCTTCCCAAGTTCAGGACGTATTTCCCAGCCAAGTCCGTCAGTTTGGAAGCAATGGAAACTCTTGGGCCTGTTTACAGAGCTCCAGGTTTTCTCAGCTCTCAGTTTATTCCTTTCCTCCCACCCTAAGAAGCTTTGGGCTGAGCCTTCCATGCTTTCTGAGAAGACCTGCACTGTTGCTTCTCAGGGTAGGACTTGAGATGCTGAAGGCCAGGCCATCAGATTAAACTGGTGGCATTCATGAGGGCCCTGTGTGGGCCAGGCACTGTCAGCTTTCCCAACACCGGGGGAGAATACCTAGCCCCCACAATTTACAGAGATTTTAAACTCAGCTCACAATTTTGGGGGATTAAATCCATGGTCAGCTGGCCGGAAGGCCAAAATGGCTCTGGGGAAGGGTGCAGCAGAGGACAGCTGCTTCCCTGGAGCAAGCGGGGTGGATACAGGAGGCAGAGGGGAGCAGGAGGTGGGAAGGAGAGGGAGAGGGACCGAGCCTAGGGCAGGAAGGCGCCCTTCAGGTCACACCACCCATGACCCATGTCCACTCTGCAGCACCTGACAGTGGCACCATCAGCTCCCACGGTCCCTTCGCCATCTCCACACACCTGAGGCTTAGGGGGACATTATAAATCTAAGCCATGACAAGTGGCATGGGGTTTTGTATAGGAAAAAAACAAGGGCCAAGCAATGTATTGACACCTGTAGACTTTTCAGTGCTGTCCA
Source organism: Tympanoctomys barrerae (assembly GCA_002564285.1). NCBI lineage: Eukaryota > Metazoa > Chordata > Mammalia > Rodentia > Octodontidae > Tympanoctomys > Tympanoctomys barrerae. Next base: position 5,884 of record NDGN011374789.1, read on the forward strand.
TCATACCATGGACTAAACTAGACATTGAAATCTCTGCATGTTAATGTATAAAAATATCTATTGTTTAAAGCCCTAAAATTTAAAGTGCCAGTATTGGGTTTAAAAGCAGGGGGTCTGGGTTGCATGTACTGACTTTGTAATGTTTCAGTTTTATGATCTTCAAAGAGTTAATCTTATAATCTTTATTATTCTCACATGTAGTGTCAGCCTTGTGGTACTATGTCTTTTTCTTTTTTCTTTGAGTGTGAGCCCTACTCTACTGCCCAGGCTAGTCTAGAACCCCTGAACTCATGTTACCTCCTGCCTCAGACTCCCTGGCAGCTGGGACTACAGGCATGTACCTTTGTGTCCAGTTTTTAATGCTGTATTAAAATGGTTTTTATGAGGGTTAATTATATTAATGCACATGTGAAACAAAATTTCAAAATGTAATGTGTATTTAAGCATAAGAGGCTATTGCCCTTATCAATCATAACTTGTATACATGGGATATTGTCTTAATTTCTTTTCTCATTGCTGAGACAAAATGCCCAACCCCCACAGTTAACTGGAGGCTCACAGTTTGTAGAGATTTCTGTCCACGGTGGGCTGGCTTCAAGGCAGGTGGCTTTGCAGAAGGACAGTGCAGAGAAGCAGCAGCTCCTGGCAAGTGGGTGGGCGACAGCAAGCGAGGGACAGCAGCAGTTTCTTGCTGCCCCTTTTGTACTCTATCAAGGGTACTGAGATTAGGCCGGTGACAAGCCGGTCATCGGGCTGATGTCATAGGCACACATCTTTAGCTCCAGCTCTGCACACCCAGACCCAGCCACTCCTGAAGGGCCCGCCTCTGACCATGCGAGGCTCTGGGAGGACAGCTAGACGCAAGCCGCAAAAGATGTCCAGGTGTCTGTCTGCCTGTCTGCCTGTCTGTCTATTCATTCCTGTAAATATGTGTGAGGATATTACATTTCTATCTGTGCAAAATTTCATCATGAGGACCAGGCATATATTTTCTTTTTCAAATCAATGTACACCACTGCCCTGCACACATAGAAGGCACTTAAGAAAATGTAGGTTGAATAAATGGAAGAATAAACCTAAAAGGCAGAAGAATACTCCAAATCTAGAGAACTAATATATTCTGATTGAATTGGCATTAGGTAAAGAAGAAGTACAGAAACAGTGAGAGCAAGAGTTACATCACAGTATCTCCTCGGTGAGATTAAATAATTTAGGAATGATGGCAAATGTTTTTAACAGTTTCATTTTCCTGGCATTGGCAGAGGAGGGAGCATCAATCAAGACATCCTCCTACTCATAAACCTTAATCGACTCCAATTCTTCCCATTTCTTGGAAAATAAAGTTCAGTTTACTTTGGCACTGGGTTTTTCAAGTGTGCTTTTGCATTTTGCTGTACTGCCTCTTGGTATTTCTCACACCTGACCTCTCCATTCCACTTGCTACCCTGTGCCCATGTCGTGCTCCTGTCCTCTTGTTGACAAGCCCCTAATCTCGTCTGCACGGCTCAGTCCCATCTGTCCATCCTGAACCATCCCTAACGTCAGCGCCCTGTGGCACCCACACCCACATCCTTCTTTGGAGGAAACTTCTCACCTGAGTGATTGTGACACTTCATGTTTGCCTTCTTGAGACCTTGGTCCCCCCACTCACACCTAAACGCCCTTTTATTTTTAAGCTACCTATACTGCAAATACTCCACTACTTGTTTGCTGAATAATTTAAATGTATGTAGCAAATATTTGTCTTGTGAATAACATGCATTTACCAAAATTATGTATAAGAACAATTTTGACATACTAATCATCATTAGGTTTAATTTATTTTGGAAAAATGATGTAACTTTTTGGGAACTGATAAACATTTCAGCAAATGAGACTGGAATATCTGGATACAATATGCACAAAAATAAGGTAAGAAACAAGGAAATAGGGGCTGGGGAGTCGGCTCAGTAGAATAAGCACTTGCCTGGCAAGCGCAAGGGCCTGAGTTCAACCCCTGGTTCTGCCAAGAAAAAAAAAAGAAACAAGGAAATAAAGGAATTTAAATTATTACCTCATCAATAATAAAAATGAACACATAAGTCATAACATACTCGAAGGTAAGCACTAAAATCGTAAAACATACAAGATGAAAACAGAAGAAAATATATTTTCTTGAATTATGGAAAAACATATTTGACCTCAAAAGCATGATATGTAAGAGAAAAAATGATATATTAGATCTTATGTAAATTAAAAATGAAAGATTTAGTTCTCAAAGGAGCGTAGTAAGAATGTGGAACAACATAACTCAAAGTTGGAGAAAATATATACAGCCGTACACCCAGAAAATGACTTGTGTCTGTGACTCCTGTAATACAAGAATAAGAAACCAAAGCACTCAAGTAAAATACAGACACCAGATTTGGACAGACGCTTCAAAATACAGTTAGCTACAAGCACATGAAAGCAGGCTCGGAGTGGTCATTGTTGGATAAAAGCACACGAGTGCTCACCTCACGCTCTGTAGAAGGAGCAGTACTGAGAAGACAGCAAAATGCCGTCCAGGGTGTGGGAGGCGGAGCCGGACCTCCGCACGGGGGCTTGGGCGGGTCTGGTCGTGTCTGAGGAGAGCTGCACCTGCTCTCCACGTGACCTCATAATTTTTCTGTCAGATACCAAGGTGATGCCGTGTAAGTGGACACACCTCTGTGTGAATATTCATGACAGCATTGTGGACACTAGCTACAGGCTGAAAACTTTCTGAATGCCCACATTCAGCTGACAAGCAGATAAGCAAAATGGGGCTGGTGTTACATTGGATATTATTTGTCAATAAAAAGAGGATGGAGCTGACACATGTATCAATGCCGAGGAGCCTGGGTATCATCGGAATGGAAGAATGCATATGAAATGGTTTGGTTTGTGTGAAATTTCTGAATAAGAGTAGACTACACAGCCAGGAGGCAGATCAACATTTTCCTGGTGCTGGCTAGAGATTTCTTATAGATGGTATAAAGGAACTTATTGGGATAATGGAAATGCCTTACTAAATTGGAGTGCTATTTGTGAAACTACATCAATTTATTTAAATTTATTAACCAGTACAGAGATAATGCATGAACTTTGTGATATGTAAATTACACTGAGAGAAAATGAGAGACAAAAGTATTGTTACTTAGGTTTTGGGCTAAGGAAACCTCTCTGGGGAAATGTGTAATCTTAGACCTAAAATAGGTGTGAAAATTTAGAGAGAAAAGACCATTGGCAGGGACAGGTCAGAGGGAGCAAGGACACACGAATCAAAAAAATGGGGACGTCCAGGGACAGCACATGGAAAAGGGCTCAAAACGACCGTTTGTTGGCTAAAAGTCGGCAGACTGTCTCTGCTGTCCAGATCCAGCACTGCGCTGCAGCAGTGGATGCCACATAGCGGCATCTTTGGGGGATTCAGTCGCCACAGTTTCAATTTTCCCGTTACATTCTTTTCAAGGCGATGCTCTGTGTGTGTGAAATGAGTGGATGACTACATTCTGGATCGTTAGCAATTGCTGAGGGGACGCGAGGTGGTGTAGCTGGGTGGAGTTTCCTCCAGAGTGATGTTTTTTAATAGAACAATGTGACTTTTCTCTTTTAAAACCCATTAAGGGTTGAAAAAGTCATTAGCATGTGAATGTGGATATCTCAGGAGTTGATGTACTACAATTGGGGCTGTTGTATTAGTGAAAATGAGATTATCATAGAAGTGAATCACACAGCCACAGACTTGTAACACTCGGGGATCCATTAGTGGGCCAGTGGAGCTGACGGGTGTCATCAAAGAGAAAATGATTTGTCTTAATGGAGAGAAGTATGAGTAGCACACATAGCTGAATTTTAGAAAACTCTGGGAGAATTTAAAAGCTAAAACTACCCCTCTATCTTAAAATTGGTTCTATTGGGGAATATGATTACATTGAATATAATGATACTATTTTTTATATCAACTAGTGAAAGTTGCAATTGATTACTATAAAATTGTTATTTTTATCTATCTTTTAAAAGATTATTTTTACCTGCCCTGTCTTTGTATAGGATCCTCGCGGTGTATGGACATAGCTCTGGCTTGCATTTAGCGCGTCAGTCTTCGAATATGGCACAAACTCCTTTCTCTGCAAGGCACTAGCATCCTCTATTTAGAGGAACAGCTTTGGCATAGAAGTTGGGGATATATCAAGATACTTAACAGCTCATCCTTTATTTCTAGTGACTACAACTAGGCTGGATTTACCACTTCCTCGTGCACTGAGAGAAGTAAGTGAAATCTCTTCAGATGCCTGGACGCCGCCGCCTGTCCTCCGGGGACAGCCCCGCTCCGGGAGGCCCAGGCAGCTCCAGAGGGCCAGCTCGGCACCACCTGCCACCTAGTGGTCTCTGAACAGTCTCGCCAGGAAATTACTATTTTGACTTTACAAATTCACCTTCTTAGTACCTGGGAATTCTCTTAGATCTTAAACTGAAGGAAATCTCACGTCTTAATCTGAAAATAATACCTTCTATGACTTCATATTTTTCTCTTATATTCTGAAAAAACATAAGAAGATATATCAAAGAATATATATGGTCAGCGATTATCCAGCCATGTATGTGAACCATGAAAATTAATTATTTAATAAGAATGCACGTAATCTGCTCAAAATTTGAAAAGTCATGAACTAAGGCTGATGGCCGTAGGGGAAAGTTTTTATGAAAATTTAATGTTTAATAGACATAATTATGATTTCTAAAAATAAAAGCGCCTACTTCTGCATTGACCAGAACATAGGAGATAATGAATTAATATTTAATTATTGCAATTATGAATAAAGCAGGGAAAAGTTCTCTGGCTCAACAAGACAAACAATTAATAGACATTTAAAATACAGCGTGCAAAGTGCTCAGTGAAAGGACCCAGAAAGTAAACAGGGCCCTCATGACTCGGGTGGCCGTTCGCTGCCCCAAGTTCTGCAGCCCTGTGTGGCTCACGCTCCAGGTGTCTCCGGCACATATCACAGGGCTGTCGCCTTACAGATCTTTAACGTCTGTCTGCTACAGAAGCAGAGGAAGGTGCCGCCCGTCCTGGTGCGGTCAGGAGCCAGACGGGCCAAGAGGCTCTTCATTCCACGCTAATGACTGTGCTGACAACAGCCGGATAATGGATGTTCTCCTGCATGGAACCCAGGCTGGGGGTTGTACCTCTTTTTTTCTTTTCCTTCCCTCTGTGACGTGAATGATCCAGGGCCTTCGCACCGAGCCACATCTATAGCCCTTTGTGTGTTTTATTTTGAGAGAGGGTCTCGCTGTCCCTAAATTGGTCAGAGCTTAAACTAGTGGTCTCTTGCTCCAGCCTCCCAGACTGCTGGGGCTGCGAGGCGTGCACCACCACACCTGGCTTAGGTATACGACTTTTAAGCCTTGAAGAACTCTGAAAGATGATAATGATAAACTGCAGTCGACACGGTGTGCTGTGTACACGGTCCATCAATTAGCATATGCCTACTGTAACGCTCACCTTTTATTTTGGTTTAGCAATGATGGATTAAGGAGAAGGAGTAAGCTCTGAAATTTTCGGGGGCAAGCGCGAAAGAGCAAAGACATAGAGACTGAAGAGTAAACGGTTGGTTTGAACCAGAACATTCACTGATGAGGTAGTTGTCACCGACGTTCAGTATTCAGCTGTGCTCGGACCTGCTTGACCCCGCGCACCGGCGGCTGCTTTCCAGGAAAGGAGGTGCGCTGGTTCCTCGGGCGGCGCTCCTGCTCCGCGCGGCGCCATCCCTCGCTTCCGGCGGCACCTCCTTCCTGCGGGCTGGAGGGCAGGAGGTCGGCATCGCGGAGGGGAGCGTTGGGCTGTAGGAGGGTCTCGTCAGGAGACGCCCAGACTGATGAGCAGTCAGGCTCTCCTGGGCCTTCAAATTCTCACGAAGTCATCGTTTACACATTGAAAGCTTTTTCTCCTAAACATAAGTAAATGGGCAGAGAGCTGCGGAAACTGCTCTCGGTCTGCTTCTCTTAATTCGGAAAGAAAGCAAGTGCGTAATCTCAGCCACCCTAAAAAGCCACTTTTGTCTGTTTTACAAATATGGCAAAAGTGATTTAAAGCGAATTATTGGTTGCATTTGTGCGAGGATCTGACAAATTGCAGACGAAAGGAGAAAGCCCTCCAGGAGCGCACTCTGCAGGGCCGGGGAGGTGGCGGGCCTCAGGCTGTCTGGCTTTTCAATGCTGAAGCGCTAACAGCAACCACAGGTGGTCAGTGGCAGCCAATTATGCTCCCACTTTCAGAATTAATGGCCTTTCGCAGGCTGGCAGGCTGTCCTGGCCTCCGTGCGGTGGCTGCTCAGCGCTGCTAATCTCTCGCTTTTCCACCAGGGAATGCACTAGCCGCGCAGCGAGGGCTGGCCAGGGCGCCATCTGTCTCTCCTCGTGTCTCCTAACGAGCTGCCTGACCACAGGCTCTGCGACAGCCGCTCCCTCTATCCGCCGGTCTGCCAAGCCTTGCTGTGTCTGCTGTGGCCTTCAGGCCTGCTCGCGTGTCCCTGCGAATCTGAGAAGAGTGGCGGAGGGACGCCGAGCTGCCTGAGATCGTGCTGTGCTGTGCTGTGGATTCCTGAGTCAGAAAGTGTGACCCGACGTTAATTGTTCCTAACCTCCGGAAGCCATTTGAATTAGTAACAGCTGCCACGCTTATCCGTGGCTGGTCCGCAGGTGGTCTCGTGTCCTGCCCTCCGCTCTCACTGCTGCTGACTGGAGGCGCACGTGGGGCCGGCTCAGGCCAGGCCTTCCCGGGAACCTGGCGCCGCCGCTGCCGCAGCAGCCTGCCTCGCTGCCTCCCGAGACCGCCCCGGCTTCTGGCTCAGCGCACGTATTTAAGGCCGTCAGTCTGCAGTTTGTGTTTTGTTGGGGAACTCGACAAACTTTACAGATTGCTGTCACATTCCGTATGAGCGTAACCGGGGAAGGCGCTAGCTAGCAGGGTGCTCGGCCTGCAGATCTGCCCTGCTGAGGCTTTTTCTCGTTAGGTGTTCTTAATGATACACGTGTGCTGTGCCAGGCCCAATGCTATCACTCTTGATAGAAAGAAGTTCGCCACCTTTTCTGCAAAAAAGTACTGCTACCGTTTGTAGGTAGACATTTCCCATTCCCAGACAGTTTCAAAAACTCAGCTTCATCTATTGTTTCCAAAAGCCTCCATGTAGCTTGCACTGTGCTCCGCAGCCCATTTGTGTTTGCTCAGAAGGATTTCAGGCCCTTGCCACGGAAGGAACCTGGGTGCTGGGCGCCCACGCGGCGGCCTCGTGGGCTTCGCGGACCGGATGTGCCCACCGGCCATTCGTGCAGGCCAGTGTTTGGTTCAAGAAGCAGTCTTGGCGCTGTGCACTTGTGTTCAGGGTGTGGGATCTTCCTGCTTTCTCACTGTGAGGCTAATCTCACTTCTTGTTTTTTGTTAGAAGCCTTCCTGGTCTCTCTCAGGCTTTACAGGTGTTCTTTATAGCGTTACCAAACACCTTCCAAGAACTTATTGAGTACCTGATTTGACAGGAAGAGGCCCGACTTTTCACCGTCCTGCAACGATTCCGTCTGTCTCAGTCACGTTCGGCTGGACCACAAATCTCTGAAAGGAAGTGATTATATCATACAGGAATATCCCAGTATCAGGTAAGGCCCTTCAAGGGATGAAGTGGGCAGCCAGCCGTTGATTGCGAGTGTCTTTAATTACTGGCAAGGACATTGAAGAGGCAAAATTGTTGATTCTTTTGTTTTGATGGTTGTAAAGTCTTCTCTTGAAATGAGTTACCATGGTGATTTTGGACAGGCAACTCCCCACAGAGATCCTTCAGTCAGGAGAGTGATGGAATACACTTTTGTTTATATTTTTCGGGTTTGCTTTATTTGATTTATTTTTCATGCCCAAAATCTCTTGCTGATGACTGGCACTTAAATAATTTGTCACCCTGAAGGCCAGAGCTTAGTACACAGATAATCTAATTAGGTTTTAATGTGATTCTGGTTACTTTTTCTGAATCCGGTTACCCATGTGGTCAGAGCTACACCATTTAGTATTAGCCACATGCTATTTGCTTTCCCTAATGACTTTTATATGAAACTGTCCACCTTATAAGGGCATAACCTGTCCTTGCAGATGCCTGTGCACCCTGCTGCTCCAGGACACCCACAGTATATGTCTGGGTAGCATTCCAACTGGGTGTCGACCCTCCTCAGAGGTGAACGGTAGCCGTGCAAAGGAGGAGCAGAGGCTGCTTTCCATTGTGCATTTGATCTACGTTAATAAAATCAGGACAGCCTGTAAGCAGGTGCAGGGCTGGGGTTTCTATCCCCGGGCCTGCCGTGCCAGCCCTGCTACCCAGGCACACTGAGATGGCAATTGAGACGGGGCGTGGTAGCACCCCTGTAATCCCAGCTCTTGGGAGGCTGTAAGCAGGCAGATCACTACGAGTCTGATCTAGTGGTGAGCCCCTGAACACCTGTAGGCCCTTCCCTAAAATGCAAACAAAACAAAACAAAAACCCCACAACAACCGTGCACGGGTACATAGTTACATAGTTGCCTACCTTTTCTACGCTTTCAAGTTATAACCTGATTTCCTCCTCTCCAGCATTTTGGCCTGCTAGTGCCAACCCTTTCATGGGCCCTGCGCTTCTGCTTGATCTTCTGAACTACACCTGCCACGTGTGATCCACTCTGTTATCCTCCCTGCCAGAGCAGTGTCAAGTAAGCCTTGCAAGGGAAACTTTCCCTTTGAGACTGGGACACCATTCTTCTCAGTCTCATAGCTTAGAAGGCTTTCTATAGGAACTTAAAATGTGTTTAGCACTCTGTAGATTTTCCCGGGACATCCATTATTGAGCTGTCACCCCTCAGGCTCACATATCACCATTGCTGGGTTTCGCTCAGCTCGTGCTAATGTTCTCATCAGAAGATGTTTATTCATTTTTTCGTTCAGCCAAGTGCCAGGCCAAGGGCGGTGTGGATAAGGCACCTTCTACCTGCAGGGCCACTTTCATCGCCTTTCCCCCTTTCTCATTCTGAAATCTTCTCTTTGACACATGAACTACTCAGTACTGCAACATCCATAGATCATCTGCTCTCCATTTACTGAAAAGATACGGCTCTCGGCTCATTGTGGATGTCTTTGCTCCTGCAGCAATCATTATTCATGGCCAGCTTAGCACAAAGAGAGATGGAGGACGTCCTGAGCCCTAGATGACACCCTCCCCTGTCCTTCATCTGACTCCTGACCTCCACCTGACTTTCCCTCCACCTGACTTCCGTCCACCAGACCTCCCTGTCCACCAGACCTCTGTGAGACCGCCCTTCTCCTAACCTCCCTTCACCTGGCCTCCCTCCTCCTGACCTCCATGTGACCATCCTTCTCCTGACCTCCCTCCTCCTGACTTCCTTCCTCCTGACCTCCCTGTACCTGACCCTGAGCTGACCTCCACCTGACCCCACCTGACCTCTCTTGACCTCACCTGACCTTCTAAGTCACAATCTTCTCCTTTTCAAGGTCCTTCTCTGTCTACAGGTCTGTGATATTCTAGACCTTCTTACTACACCTGTAACCATTTCAGCTTCCATTTCTCAGTACATTTTCCTGCAATACATTCTGATTCTGAAAGCCCTTTCATCCAATCAAATGCTCATATCCACCTTCACTCTATCACCTTCTTTTCTCTTGCTTTGTATCCCTCAGAATCTATAGCTCAGTTAGGCGGCTTCTGTAACAATCTCAATTTCTTTTCCTCTATTTACTCCGCTGTCACATTTCCAAACTTGATTTATACCAAATTGTTTTCAGTCTTTGAAGCTGCCCCCAAGAAGCTGAATATTGTTTGTTTTTTAGGTGAACACATCATTTATGTTTCGTTATCTTATTTTTTTCAAAGGAATAAAAAATGATTAAAAAATCAGAAATGATGCAGAATTTCACTAAACAAGATGTCAGGAATCCAACAATGGTTGTTATATTGTATAATGCTGGTTTCAAATTAGTTGTTCAGATTACCAGATAAAAGCATGCAAAGTTAGCATGCTGCATATCTTTTAAAGTAAGAACCACGCAACTTCACAGAGTCATTTTTCTTGAAATTGCTGAGTGCTGAAATTCAGTTAGCACCTGTCCCATCAAGCAAGCTTACGCGCTTTCCACTAGGTCTAGCTTTCCTACTGTGTGCAGACAACTGCAGCTTCTTCCTCTGGCATGTGTGCATTCTGTTCATTTGTGGAGCGCCCTGTTCCTCGGCTTCCCCCTTCCTCACAGGGCTGCCTCGCACTGCAGGGGGCAGCAGCGCCCCTCTGCCCAGGAAAGGCCAGTCTCTGTGCCCACTGGCTCTGTCCCTCCCGCCTCCTGCAGGCCCTCTCTCATCCCCTCCCTCGTTGCTTCCCAGCCCTCTGTGATCGCCCAGGGGGCACGTGCCGCGCTCCTGTGCCCTCTTCCTGCCCCCCACTGAGCTCCCACTGCCCCCAGCTCGAGGCCGCCTGCCCCCAGTGCATATGTTTTCCTACCTTCCTTTTTCTTCCTCCTCCCCCTTTGGAAGCCTGCATACCACGTCAACTGTGCCATTATCTTTCCTAGCACTGCATAATAGCAAATAATTCAAACATCTCAGGGCTGCTTGAAAGCCGTCATCATGCTCGCCCCTGCTTCTTTGCAGCTCTTCGGGCACAGGCGCCCCAGGCATGGCTGAGCTCTCCCGGGTCCTTGCGCGCTGCAAGCAGCAGCAGCTGGAGCCCTGCAGGAGGCGGAAGCAATGGGCCTGTTCCAAGAGTCAGCGGGCTCTGGGGCCCCTCTGATACAGAAGGCATCACACTTTTAACAGCATTAGTCAATTAGAGGCTTTCATTTTTCATGTGAGCAAAACTTAGGCTAAATTTATGTCTGAAATATGGTTTTATATTGTTTTTTCCTGGAGAGTTCAACAGATGTTATTAGACACTTGCCAGCACCCCATGCTACTCTGCATTTTAAGTGTAGCATTTCTGAGGAGCGTGGACCTGGTGCCCTCCCTCCCTCTTCTCTCCCTCTCCCTCTCCCTCCCTCCCTCCCTCTCTCCCTCCAATGAATAACGCAATCTTGAATCTTTTTAGAAATCCCGCAGCCCAGCAGTTCTGCTTCATTGCTCTTTCCCCTTGTCTCTTACATTAACAAAGTTGAGTTCTGTCACCTTTACTGAGAATATAAGCCACTCTTTGTCCTCATTGCCATCTTTACCTGAGTCACATCACTGGCTGGACTGTTGGGCAGTTCTCTAACCTGAGCTACATCCAACTGCATTCTCTACTCATGCACTACAATGATTTTCAAAAGCATAAAAGCCGTGTCACTTCCTTGCTTAAGACACTTTAATGATTGGAGCCTTACTTAGATGCCAGTGGAGCACATGTGCTTTGAAAACTCCTTTGTCTTTTGGAAGTTTTAGGTTCACAGCTTAAGCTCCAGCTGGCCACGTCCACGTCCAAGCACAGCTTAAGCTCCAGCCTACAGCGTCTTACACAGGGAGCTTCATGCAGCATACCACCCAGGGCCTGAGGCTTGCAGTCGGTGTCACTCTGGCTGTCGTGCATCCTGCGGATTTGGACAGACGTACACAGGTGCTTGTCCACTGTGACTGCAGCCCACTCCCACTGCCCCCAAAGTCCCCTGTGCGCCACCTGCTCTTGGCCCCTGGTGTCACCGGCAGTGTTTCTCCCACGGCATTGCTTTCTCCAGATGCACCTGGAGCAATGTCACCTCACCCTTCACGCGGGCTTTTTTCACTGAGTGTTCACTTAGGTTTTCTCTGTGTGTTTTCGGGGCCTTCACTTGCTTCTTTTCATGGTCATTCGTATTCCACCGTCGGGGTACAGCACGCTGTGCACCTTCCTTCATCTGCTGAAGGACAGTGAGCTGCCACTCGCTTCAGACTGGGTGCCATGAAGATGTTAAAACTACGAGGACTCAAAATACACCAACGTGGCACGGAGGAGGGACGTGGAGACACTCACTTGGTGCTCTTTTTTAAAAGCAGATAAAATTTCTCATGAAAGATGTCTTCATCGCCACCTTCATAGGAAGGAGTGATTCTTATCATCAGGGACAAGGACAGAAAACTGGGGTGGGTGGGATCTACACAAGCCTTGGGGCACTGACTCATGTCCGAGCACAGAGAGCTGCCCTCTGTCCGTCTCAGTAGGTCGACACTGGGCGGTGCTGAGCACAGCCTGAGGGTGCTTGCCCAGTGTCCACGAGTCAGGAGCTCTGTGCCAGGGCTCAGGAGCGGTGGCACCTGTGGGAAACACTGAGCTCCTGCAGGGTGCTGCCCACAGAGTGCACTGATGGAGCCCTCGAGTGACTCTGCTTCATTCTGGCAAAAAGACCGTGACAGAGATGCAAGCCTGGCCCCGGGCATCGCCCTTGCTCTCTCTGAAACATGCGCTAGCCTTTTGGAGGCCAGCTGTGCGGTCTCACGGAGCTGAGCCACTGTGGGTGCTATGAGCTTGCACTCTGGGATGGGGAGGTAAGGAAGCTTCTTTTCTTTATAAAGTACCCAGCCTTGGTGACTTCATTATAGAAACAGGAGGCTGACCCACGTCTGCTTTTTGTGACTCCAGTAAATAAATATTCAGCTAGCTGTGGCAGTGGCCTTCATCTCCTGTGAGGGCTTCTGTGTCCTGTAAAGCTTGCACCATGTAAGCATGTGTGCAGATGCGCATGGCTTTCTCATGCTGATTTGCATCCTCTTAAGTCAGTTTAATCTCACGATCAGCCTAAATCCACCAGAGGGTACAGTCATTTGCTTTCTGTTGCTAGAACACAACACCGGAGGCTGAGTAATTTGCAAAGAAAAGAGGTTTGTTTAGTTCACAGTTCTGTAGGTCCAGTGGCTGCCTGGCCTGGTGAGGGGTCTGCTGGCCACATCGTAACGGAACAGTGTCTCATGGCAGGATCATGCGGGAGGGAGAGAAGGGCAGGAAGGGACCTGGCTTCCTGTCAGGATAGAGCACGCTCTGGAGACCCAGTGCTGTTCTGCCCAAGTGCACTGATCTCCCAGGGTGCGGACCCTCCTGAGGCAGAAGGCTGTGTCACTGATTAGGACTCTCACCTCAGGGGCAAGGGTCCTGCACACTCAGAGGACAGCCAACCACCCCCCAGACTAAGACAGGAGGCTAAGACAGAGCCGTGCCCCCACGTCAGCCGCAGGGAGCGTGGCGCGCAGGGCCGCGTGGACCCCAGCTTTGGTTGCCAAGTGCACACAGCACACAGCACACTTGCTGGATCACGGGCAAGAGCGTGCTTCCTTCAGTGGCGCACCCTGAGCCGACTCCCATGTGGCCGCCAGCCTGTTCCCTCCAACACCGAGTGGGTGCAGGCCCGTCCTCGCAGCTCTGTGAAGGCTCTGGATCTGCCTGCTGTGACAGCGGGCACTGGTGTCTCCTTGCTTCACGTGCATCTTTCCCCGCACGTGTCCCCGCATGTGGGTTGTCTCTCTGTGTACTCATTTGCCCTCTGCATGTCTGGTTCTGCAAAGTGTTCTTTAGGAGTTATTATTATTATTATTATTATTAATCTATTTATTTTAGTACAGGGCCTACAAGCTCTACAGGGACTCACTATGTAGATTGGACTTTTAGTGATCTGCCTGTGTTCAGCCTCCCAAGAGCCCCGGGGGTGGGGCCGGCACTGCACGCTGGGGATCAAGTCCTGGCCGCTGAGTCTGCCTGACCAGGTGCTTTAATCCACTGAGCTGCCCGGCCAGGCCTTATTCAGGATCCTAAGAACCTCTGAAGATTGAGTTGTTGGTTTTCCTTCTGTTCAATTTTAGGAGTTCTTTGAACTGTTGGCTAACTGTGCTGTGCTGTGTGTGTGTGTGTGTGTGTGTGTGTGTGTGTGTGTGTGTCTTTTGCAGACATTTTCTTCCTGGAATTTCAGATCTCTTCATCTTGACCATAGCAATGGTATGGAGATACTTCCCTTCAGGACTACCGACACACAAATGGCAAGCAGCAAGCCTTTACGAAGCAGGAATGCCCGAGTGCTGTCGCCTCTCACAGGGGTCGGGGTCTGCTCTCCAGGGTTAAATGCTAGAGTTCAGAACTTGCTGCTTCTCTATTGCCTGCTTAGTAATTTTATTTTGCATTCAGTTATAACAACAGAAGCATCGCCAGCCTCTTCTGTTTTTCGACTGTCTTGCTCAAGGGTGGCCTTTCAGGGGTGACGTTAGAGCTTCTCCGATTTGGGGACTGCTCGCTCTTTTTGCACTTCACAAGTAGGCATTATTATAAAGCGGGTGTTGGAGCATTATGGGGTGTGTGTGTGAGAGAGAGAGAGAGAGAGTGCAAGAGGGAGGGAGGGAGGGGGAAGGAGAACGAGAGAGGGAGAGAGGAAAGAGGGAGAGCGCGGTGTGTTTGATGAAATCTGGCAGAGCGTCTGCATTATCGACCATTCTTGTGCTTATCTGTTGCTTTACAAGGGAATGAATTTAGTTTCTCCCACACAGTGGCTTTCAGAACCTTACATCTTGTACCTTGCTTACCTATGGTATCAGCTACTTTTGTGCTGAGACAAATATTTGATGCTCAAATTTACAGAAGAGGAGGCTTATTTTGACTCATATTTTAGGGAGATTCAGTCATGGTAGTCATGCTCTAAGGTAGAAGAAATGTAGAGAAAGTGTGTGTGTGTGTGTGTGTGTGTATGTGTGTGTGTGCGCACACGCGCAAATCTGCTTAGTTCAGGGTGGCCTGGAAGTGCAGCCGAGGCTGGCTCCAAGAGTGGCTCATAAATGCCTCAAGCCCCAGGCAGTTCCCGAGGCCAGTTGGGTTGACGCTTGCCTGAACAACACACCTGCGCAGTGGCTTCCAGCATTCTGTCCCCTACTCTGGACCTTCTCTCTTTTTAAACATAATGTCGTCCTTTGCTTCCATTAGCCATTTCATTTGATATTAGGCATGCTCTTCCCTCAAGAAAAGCTTGGAATATGGCTTCTTCTATTCTTCTTATATCTGGCTCTTTATCTAAAATCAAATTCTTGGAGATTTTAGAAGACCTTCATACCTAAAATAAAATATCCACACCAACACTACAACCCGTCTATCCACTAGTTTAATTGATTATAACTTATTCAATCACAAAACTATCTTATTTGCTTACCTATATTGTATCAATCAGAGTTTTAATAGAGAAACACAATAATGCAACATACACAAATGCATAAGAAATTACAAGGTCGGCTTACCACGGCCAACCAGAGTCGGATGAGGCAGGGTGCAGAGGGTGCCTGCATGCCGGAGACCGAGGGGTTCAGCCCGAGGCTGGAGCCCACTGCAGTGTTCCGTGTGAGTCTGCATCAGGAGGCCGATGGGTCTGGGTCAGAGGGCTGAAGGGTCTAGGACAGAAGCTGAAGATCTGCACTAGCAGCCTGGGCAGGGTGCCCAACATGCAGGTGCGGACTGGAGCTCGTCTGAAGGACGGAAGCCGATCCATCCTTCCGCGTTCCCCTTGGACTGTCCAGTAATGAGCCTCTCTAGGCTGGAGATTTCCTGAGCCGACTTGCTCAAGCCCTAAACGTGCCCAGTTTACGCAATGTATCACCCACTGCGCGCGTTATGTTGGTTTCCCACGCGGAGGAGTCATGCGGACGGCCTTGCACGGTGCCCTCCTGTGCCCCCGGCAGTGCGCAGTAGCAAGTGTCCAGGTAACGACGGCCAGTGAGCAGATCGGCAGATAGAGAACAGCAGCTGGGTTCACAGTGAGAGTCCTAAGAAGGCCCATGAACCATGGGGCTTGGTTTCCTGGGGCAAAGTCACTGCCACACCAGAGAGGACGCAGAATCTGGGGTGCTGGATTCGCTCTGCTTTGTGATATAACAGCACATGGTAAGTTCATGCTACAAGCCACCACAGCGGTGTGTCCTGCACTCTCGACCGAGCAGTTGCCTTTCTCCCAGGACGTCTTCAGGAATGTGTGCGCCTGTTTCTCCACTACTCACATAGCACGTTCTTTTTGTTTCTCCCAAGGCTGTTCTCGTTGTGGAAGATGACTTGGTAGTTTCCTTTTTCAGTTCTCCCTCTAAAGATACCCCAATATGTTCTATCCAACTAGTGTAGAAATTCCACCCTAGTTACTCAAAGAAGCCAACCAAGGCCCGAGGCCTGGAAAGACAGTACGCAAATACTGTAGCAAGGAGAGGGCCTTCCAAAGTCGCACAGGAAATCCATTAAGCGTATGTCACAGCTGCTCGCCAACATGATTTCATCTAGAGGAGACGAGAACTGTATCGCGAGGGTGGGTGCCTGCGGGTCAGGAAGACTCATCAGCTTGGGGTACCGCAAGTCAAGAGGAATCCAGTGCCAGCCATGAGTCTCGGAAGTGGGGAATGCGAGTGAGGGGGCCTGAGCTTTCAGATGTGCTTCAGGAAACTTGGAGCCGGGCGGGAGGGTGGGTGCGGTTCCCTCTTCAGAAGTCCCCGGGAAGCTGGCCCCAGCCTCCCAGCTGTGGGGAGGTGGGAGCTGAGCGCCGCAGCTGGTGTCCACGACAGCCTCAGTGCTGAAGCCACTCAGCCGTTCTGTGTTCTGCTCCACCGCACACAGATGTGCCCCATGCACAGAGAAAACCATGTGGAGGCTCTTGGAAGAGCGAGCCCAGAAAGCTATGTCCAGGCTTGACCCTGATGTGCGGTGGAGGGCTGGAGGTGGTAGGAAGGAGGCCTGGAGGCTCCAACAAAAAACCCGCTGTGCATTCCACCCCCACTGATAGGGGCTGGCAGCAGGGCAGAGCGAAGCAGCCGCCTTGTTGGGAGCCGCAGGAAGCTAGGAAATTGATCAAATGCGTGTAGGTGGGCCTGGGCCTCAGCGCCTAAAGCAAGCAAGCTACCTCAGTCCTGAGAAAAACATCCTGTCTGGTTCAGGCCAGCTATTAGTTGCTAGACAACCTTGTGTCATGTGTCACAAACTTAGCAAAAAGATAAAGGATCCTCTTGTTGGGTGTGGGGTTAGTCTCGCCCATCTGGCAGGCCAGCGACCCCCTAGCCCGGCTTTTATCTTCTCGTCTATTTTTTTCATTCTTGCCGTCCTGTCTCCCTGGGTAGAAGCATTCACAATAAGGCCCAACGGATCCCTACACTGCCTGAGAAGACAACTTTCTTCTTCAGAGACTCCTGATGAAGGCGTCCATGTGCAGGGTGTGCGTGATGCACACACGATTCTCCGCAGCCATTTTCTCGTCTTGCTCACACTGGGTACGAGCAGTTCAGGAGAGGCCAGCGGACTGGGGCCCAGATGAGACATCCACTGATTCTGGGCAAAGCCTGCCTTTGAAGGTAGAAGGAAGGTGCAGCGACACCACAGCCTGCACTCCGGCACGCAAGCCCTGGCTGGGAGACAAGATTAAAGCGCAGGAACAAGCTGAGAGCAAATATGTTGCCTAATGACAGCACACCTGGGTTGTAGCTTGTCCTGCACAGAAGAGAATATTGGCATGTTGGGAGGCAGGAGCCCGGTCTGGCGCTCACAGATGGGTGCTGTCAGGAGGGAGGACGTGCGGGTGAGGGCAGGGGGGCAGACGTAAGCGGCCTGGGAGTTCCCAGAGACAGGCTGAGCTTCACTGGCAGCCTCCTAAAAGTACTTGGTCTCTAACTTTTCCCTGCTGGCTTTTTCCCCCACAGGAAATAAAGTACAATGATGAATAAGCAATAAATCTTATTTTGAAATAAAAAAGCACATCAGAAAACAAGGTTTGATGCATAATTGAGTGGATTGCTTCTTCACTCTGATGCAGCATTTAAAAGTGGATAAGCACGGTCATGTTATTACTAATGAGCCCATCTCAGCGCGCCCTCGCGTTCTGGAGAAACACCCGTGCGCTCTGCGGCAGGTTCTGAGGACGCAGGCGGATGCAAAGGCAAACTGGCCTGTGGCCTTCGGCAGTCACTCAGTGCTCTTCCGTCACCGCTACCTTCCTGTCACCCGAAGCCTTGTCCCCCGTGTCCCTGTCCGCTGTCTTGGGCATGCTTGGTGGCTGCCAGCTGCTTCCTATCACACTGTCTTTGCGCATGTTCTTCCTCCACCCAGAAGACACTGAAGACGTTCTCACCAGCCTGCTTTTGGCTTAAATCTCTCTTGGCCTTAGAAATTTGGCTCAGGCACCAGCAGCAGAAGGACATAACCCTTAACTCTGAAGACGGGCTTCAGGTCTCCGTGCTGTCACAGGCATCGGCTCATACTCTCCTTCCCATACCATTCACACTGCGTGGAGGTCATGTTTGCGTCACACCTGCAACACTGAGACAGACACTGCCAGCACAGGAACCGCGTGAT
Source organism: Tympanoctomys barrerae (assembly GCA_002564285.1). NCBI lineage: Eukaryota > Metazoa > Chordata > Mammalia > Rodentia > Octodontidae > Tympanoctomys > Tympanoctomys barrerae. Next base: position 24,196 of record NDGN011374789.1, read on the forward strand.
GGCCGCAGTGACCGCTGTATTCTTAGTGAAGGCCTGGAGCCTAAGAGAAGCTGCATGTGAACTGAACTGGAAAGAGTGGAAGGTGCAAAGTTGGGGGAAAGTCTGGGAAGGCCAGATGCCTACCTTAGCAAGGCAGAGAGAGCTAAGGTTCAGGAACTGGGCCTCAGGTAGCAGGGAGTCGCTCGCAACTGTGAGCATCTTCCTTGAGCTAGGTCCTTACAGCGCTCTACGGTGTGCAGCCCAATCTGACAGAACTGGCAGCCCGGCAGTCACCCCGGAGCGCAGGTCCTCTGGCTGGACACAGATGCCGAGAACACCCACCGCGGGTGGGCGCTGTTCTTAGCACGTGGTGGAGGGTGCACAGGCAGGGGAGGGGACTGGACCGCACCTTCCGTAACACACAGCAGCCCTGTCAGAATGGAGCAAAGCCTCAAACATTAGACCTGCAACCGTAAAACTGCCCGGAGAAAACAGGAAAGTCTTCCTGACTCGGGCCTTGAGGAGTTTCCTGGATATGACACCAAAAGTGCAGGCAAAAATATAGGCAAGTGGACTTATGTGACACTAAAGGCACTCTGCACAGCACAGAAAGCACGAGCAGGAGAGCAGGCGCTGGCCCCGGGAGCAGGAGAGCGCAAGCGCGGGCTGCGGGAGGTGGCACTCGCTGCTCGGAGGCGCTGCGCTTGAGAGTCACCGCTGTCCTGGGAGCGAGCCAGCTCTTGAGGAGGGAGCTGCTGTAAAGGGGGACCCCGTGCCAGCCCCTCTGGCACCCCGCCCCGCCCTGCCCACCTCTGCTCTGCCAGTGCAGTATTATCACAGAGTTGGGACAGGGCCAAGGTGAGTCTTGAGTCTCCAGTTCTGTGAGCCACACTCCGCTTTTTGTGCTGTTCAGCTTCAGGTAAGTTGTGATAGCAAGAGAAAAGGAGCAAATGTACCACATCTTATAATGGGTTAATATATAACATACACCGGGCACTTCTACAAATTAACAATAGGAAACCTAATAGTAGCAAATCAAATATACTTAAAATGTGCAAAGGGGCTGATGAGATAGCTCAGCGGACTAAGTGCTGCTTAGGCAAGCATGGGCACCGAGGTTCCATCCCAGGCAACACAGGCCGTGCCAGCCCCACCCCCGGGCACACTGAGCTGGCCACTGAGTCTGGGTGTGGTGGCACATGCCTGGAATTCCAGCGCTGGGGAGGCTGAAGACAGGAGGATCTCTATGAGTCTGCGCTGTGTGGTGAGACCCTGGGACTACCAAATACATTAAAAATAAAAAGTACGAAGGAACAGAAGAGACATTTTCCAAAAGACATTCAAATGGCGAGAGCTGCGAGCCAGGTCACCAGTCCTCAGAGGCACACCGAGACGTCACCTCGCTCCTGCCTGCCAGGGCAGTTGCTGTCAGGAAACCCGAGGGCACGGGCTGGACAGGATATGCAAACCGGAGAGCTCGCACACTGGGGTAGGAACTCCAGATCTGGGCCACAACTATGAAAAAGGCATGAAGAGCCCTCAAAAATTAAAAACACAGCATGTATGATCCAATAATCCCACTTCTGGGTATATATCGAAAAGAATCAAAGAAATAGCTGAAATCCTGTGTTGACTTCAGTATCACTCATATCAGGTAAGTTGTAGAGGCAATCCAAGTGTCGTTGATCGATGAGCAAATAAAGAAAAAGTGGTAGTGTTAGGAGGAGTAAGATCCACCCTTAAAAGGAAAATCTTCCCATTTGTAACAGTGTGGACGAACCTAGAAGACAGCACACTAGCTGGGCTAAGCCCTGCACAGCAATGAGTACTGCACAATGACACTGCCCAAGCGGGCTAGGGTCACCCGGTGACAATGTGGCCAGGGCCAGAGGCAGAAGGCGGAGTCAAAGGCCGCGGTTCCCATTGTCATGAGCCAGTCCCAGACACCTGCTGTTGAAGGTACAGCGGCCGTGCTGTGCTCTGCACTTAGACTTGGAGAAGAGCGGAGTCTCAGGGTGAGTGTTCTCACACATGCGCACACGCTGACAGCTAACAGGCCACTTTGGGGACCGTGGCTCCTCTTATGGGATAGATGGCAATGGTTCCTCTGGGAATCCATCCACTGTGTGTGTTAGGAATGTGCAGCGTTTGTAACAACTTTACAAAGTGGCTTAAAAAGTGTTCTGCGGCGCTCCGGCTCTTTGGCCACCGTGGGGGCCCAGATCACTGCTTTCGAATGCACACTGTTCCTTGTGCTCACGGCTCTGAAGTGAGGCTCTCAGGCCTGGAAAGCAGAGAGAGGGTGCAGGCCCTTCGGAGGAATCTGCCCGCAATGCGTTGAACAAGGTGAGAGGGGCAGGGGGCTGTAAATGGCCATCTCAAGAAATCACTCGCAGAATCGCACCAGAAGCCTGGGGTGTGTGAGGGGGACGGTCGTTGTTGTCTAGAGTCAACACAGGTGAGTTTGGATGTTTTCAGTTCCATGCCAGTCTTCGGCCTCCTAGAACTAGCTCGCGGAGAGCCAGGATAGGGCGCAGCTGTTTCGGATGCCTCTCATAGGGCAGAGAGCAAGTACTCGAGAACCGTCCTGGGGTGCCCGAGGACATTCAGCGCCAAGGGGCTCCCTGGCGGCACCTTTCTTCCCCTCCCCCTCACCGTGCAGTGGTGGTGGGGGGACCCCTGCCCCAGCCCGACCTCTTCATGTGGGCTCGCAGCCCCTCACGAAGCCTGCGGGAACGTGCCAAGCGTCCGTGCTGCTTCTGCCCTGCTTGCTTCTTGCTGAGGCCAAGGCCAGAGGGAGAGCCGTGGAGCTGTCCCAGCAAGTGCTTTTACTCGGGTGGGGTCCGCTCAAGCTGACCAGTAAGCATGGGAACCGTCAGGGAATTTGTGCCTACTTTCTGAAATTTGAGCAAAATTAAGTGTAGGTCGTGTGTGTGTGTGTGTGTGTGTGTGCGCGTGCGTACGTGCACAGAGGATCGGATGGTTGCGCTCAGCCACACTGCAGCCCTTTTATTTGGAGACCTGGACCCGCTGAGCCTCCAGAGCGCTGGAATTGCGGGCGTGCGCCAGCAAGCCCCGAAACAATTATCTTACACACTCAGCTAATGCCCAGTGCAGGTGTTCGAGGCACTCATGGCTGTTTTAATTTTCTATTAATCTCCTCATTACAGTTTGGATGTCAGCGTGGCGAGCACAAAGGCCTTGGCTGTCTTTCAGTTGGAACTACCAGCGCCGCACCCCCTCGTGCGGAGAGCACTGGAAGCATAATTACCGAGGGAACGCTGCCTTAGGAAAGGCTGGTAGTTTTGGTTGTTGCCCAATTTCTAGCTATGTTTCAAAATGGAAATGTAATCCCCAGCGCCTTTCGAGCAGCGCACCTCAGAGCTGTGCGCCGGCTCCTCCTAGGATCTGGACTGCAGAGCGGCTTCAGCTGCACCGGGGCTGCCTGGAGCCCAGCGTGGCCCCCAGGCACGGCCAGGTCCTCAGGCCCCGAGATGGCTGCTGGCTTCTGTCACTCTGCTCCCACCCGTCCTACACCAGCAGGCTGGTGGGCCAGCCACGCTCCTGCCTCCAGGGGGCTGGGCCAGGCATGTGTTCCGCTAGAGGCAAGGCCTGGGCTTCTCCGCGACCTGCTCGCAAGCCGGTCCTCCACTTGGAGGCTGTCTCCTGGGGCGCGGGAGCCCCCACTTGCTATCTTGGTGTCACTCTCTTCATAGGAAGAGCGCATCTCCCCTGTGGGCAGAGCCGCCAGGCTGGCTCTGCACCTTCCTGTCTGGGGCTCCAAAATAAAGTGCATGTGACAGAGCCCCTGCTTGCGGCTAAAATGCTAGCTAGCTGGTCCCAGGCCTGCCAGAGATGCCAGCGTGCTACCAAAGGCAACACACGGGGCCAGTACTGGCAAGAGTCCTCTTGCTCACAAGGTGCAAAGGAAGGATGGGTTTGCCAAGAGAGCTGGCCATGGAGAATGGCACAGTGCACCTAGAGGGACAGTGTTGGGAGGGCCGAGAGCTCCCAGAGGGCAGCTGGCATTGTCACCACAATCGGTGCTAATTGCCCTCCAGCTCATGTGTCCCATGCATTTTGCAGAGTCCAGTGGGAGTACCTTTCATCCAACCACTTGGAAACTGAGAAGATCTGTCCTCAGCCGATGACCTTCTAGTGCTTTTGCTTTGGTCCAGAACTGGGGATTGAACTCAGGGGTGTCATACCCCTTCCTTCCTTCCTTCCTTCCTTCCTTCCTTCCTTCCTTCCTTCCTTCCCTCCCTCCCTCC
>NDGN011374812.1:0-11967 GCA_002564285.1 Tympanoctomys barrerae
GAAAGAAAGAAAGAAAGAAAGAAAGAAAGAAAGAAAGAAAGAAAGAAAGAAAAAGATAAATTAGTGGCAAAAAAGAAGAGTCTAAACACAGATTAGAATGGTCTGAAGACATAAGGTTGTTCCTTGAGAAATATAGAGAATGAATTGTGGGATTCAGGAGATTGTCTATGTTGCCAAACAGATTTTTCACCTAAAAATCAGAAAGGAGGAGAACTTAGCTGCATGCGACAAGCAGCTTGGATTGGAAAATTAGAGCAAAGCTTCCTGCCCAGTGCCCTCTGCCACTTGGTTTCCTACGGGCTGCACACCAGCAGGACAGTTCCATAGTAACCGGAAACAAAGCCTGATGAAGTGGCTATGTCACACCCAGCGTGGGAGGCGACGGGGAGCGCCCACGCTGACGCAGCTGGCGGCTGCTCAGGAGAATGTCAGCGCTTTCTTCACATTCCTTGACAATGGGAAGCTACAGAAATATGACAAAATTGTACTGTAGCTCAACTCCAGAAATTCTCCCTGTTCAGGAAGCATGGAAATCTCGGCCTTGTCCCTTCATAGGGCAAATATCTGCATGGAGAATTCTGATTTGCCAACTTGTTTGAGAAAATAGTCTTTTTCCTTTTATTTTTAAAATTTGTATTGATTTATTTTTTAATGTATTTGGTTGTTATAGGATCTCACTATGCAGCTCGGACTGGTGATGATCCTCCTATTTTCAGCTTTGCCAGGGCTGGCATTGCAGGTGTGAAATGGTTAATAGGGATCAGTGGCATCCCACTCCACTGAGGGCACTCAGAGAAGGCTAGTCCTTCTCATCATCCTAGTAGGTCAAGACAGCCAAGCCAGGACTGGGGAGATGGCTCAGTGGAATAAGCGCTTCCCTGGCAAGTGCAAGGGCCTGAGTTCAAACCCCAGTTCTGCAAAAAAAGAAAGAAAAGACAACCAAACTATCATTTGAAGAGTTCATTCTAGGTGAAAAAGAATCAAGTATGAAACTACATTATACATGTATGCAAATTCACAATAAATGCAAAAGAAAAACTATCTCTCACCCAGTTTAACAATGCCAGTCCTAAGACAATAAAAATACAAACCATTGCTTGCTGAAAAGGTAGTTGACTAAAGATGAAGCAAAACAAGCAAATAACAACAACCACAATAAACAGCTATCAAAATTAGTATCAGGCACATAAACAGCCCACATAAAATATTTTATGGGGAATGCTGAGGAGGCCTTAAAATAAATATGGCAAGATGGCATCAGGACTAGTGAGAGCTGATCCCTATCAAAACAAAGTAAGAGACTGACCCTAAAAATTAGTAGAAAAGATAAATACCTATTTATGACAAATAATCAGGAATATGTAAAGTATAAAATATAATCGTGGAAACATTTTAAAAATCAAAAGTATGTGAACCAAATATCTCTGCTGTTCTTAGAGAAAACAAAATGCTGGATTATACCAGTTCGGAACCTTTGGCCTAGAATGGAAGAAAGAAATGACCAGGTAAAATGTACTAAAGGGGCGTTAGAAGTGGATAGGCTGAAGCACTGCAGTTTTGTCTACTCAGCGAATAGAAGAAATACATGGAGGGCTGCGGAGACAGCTGGGTGGGCGCCTGCCTGGAAAGTACAAGGACCTGAGCGTGATCCCCTGTACCATACGCGGTGCCAGCCCCAGAACCCTGGCTCTGCCCAGCCAGCTACCGAAACTGGGTGTGGTGGCACAGGCCTGTAATCCCAGCACTAGGGAGGGCTGAGACAGGAGGATCACTGTCAGTCCAAGGTATGTGGCAAGACCCTGTACCAAATTAATTAATTAATTAATTAAAACAATAAAAATACAAACTGAAAGGCATGGAAAAAATGAGAATGGCAAAGTTGAGATGCCGTCCAATAAAAAGCCAAAACTTTCTGATTTCTAACACAAGTAACTACACATACGCCCAAGACTACGAGCACTGTAGTGGAAAGCCAGCAAGTTTTCATTATACACTGCATGTATTTAAGATGTGTACTTTATACATTTAGGGCATGGAAAGTTTACTACTTACCAGCTCCATAAACTCTAGGAGATAAAGCATTACTATTTTCCAAGAATGCTGAACATAACTAACAAACCTAGAATGTTATATCAAACAATCATTCAAGAATAAGCACAAAGTCTGAACACCTATAAAGAAACAATGGTATGGATTATTTTGCCACCCTCAGGAACTAAATTATAGCAATATGCTCAAGTAAAAGAGGAGTAACCCGGGGAAATGTGTAGAGAAAAACAGTGATGAAAAATACAGGCTGGATAAAATGTACACATGTACTATACACTCCTAGAAAGGTAAAGGAATTAAAGTTAGAATACTAAAAACTTATTCCAAGCAACATTAAGGTGAAGTGATTTAGTGCTTGAAGGATCCCTTAAAGAAGTGGTTAAATCATTTTTGGTTCTGGTTGTTCTGCAAGAACGCACCTATACCTTGTTCTTCGTGTCTGTATCTTGCATTATGCAAAATCCAAATGTAACCATTAGAGGAATAGAAACCCATGCTGTAGATAGACAGAGACAGGACTCACCCTCAGAGTGTGCAAAATAGCTCTTTCACCTCTGATGAGTCAAAGTGAGCACATTTCTGGAATTTTCTAGGCCTTGATTCTCTCATCTATAAAAATGGAATTTTTCTGGTAGTCATCTCCTAGACCTAGGGTGAAAATGAAATGAATGAGTGGCTGTGAAGTTTTCTTCACTCTCACATTTTGGGGGTGAATTTCCTTAAGATTCCTTCACCTTAGTAATAACCTCTTCAGATGGGTCTGTCCATTTAACCTACCCACTGGTTTTTGAGTGTATTTGTCTGTTTGTTCGTTTATTTGTGGCAAGTGTAATACCAAGTGTTGGGGTTACAGGTGTGTACCATCACGCCCAGCATGTCCATGTTTATCATTTCAGGAAGTTTATAGTTTATTTTTTTATAAAATTTGGCTTATTTATTTTATACTGAATCTATTCTTTTAAGAATTATTTAAATTTGTCTTCTCAAACTCCTTAAATATTTAGTTTACCATTGCTTTCATTTTGTTGTTGAAGCAGCTGTGTTCCTGGGGTGCTGACTGCTTGCTTACTCTGCTTGCTGCCTCCCATGAATTTTTCTCTCCCTATCCATTTGCAATGTTTAATTCAAACTCCTCTTAAATAGTGATGGAGAGAAGGTGTCTATGAAGAACCACAGAATTGTCAATGTTGTCTGACCAGGGTTTCTGTTTAGTTCTTAAAATGGAGTTTTCTCATATCCTATTATCTTCACAAATATATATTTTCACCTGTGTCGATTCTATTTAAAACCCCTTTCCCTCCTCATGAGCACTTTTCTCGCAGCAAAAGGCAGTTACTTTGTTTTCCTCTTGGGTCTCTGGTTAAAGGTTTTTGTCCCTTTTGAGATTGCCGCTTAATATAAGAATTTCAATTCCAATTCACTTTTCTCCAGTTATAGACTTTCTCTCATAAATTTCTCCTTGGATACTAAAACTAGATTTCTAACAGTTTCTGTCAGGCACCACCACTTATCCCCTACCCAGGGCTATGATGTTAGCAGCCCCTGTTCCGACTGCTCCAGCCCTCAGCCTAGCCCCCTCTTTGGCTGTTGAGGGTCATCCATCTTTCTTGTGCGCACCATCATGTGTCTTCTCAGAGCTGCTACTAGTGCAATAAAAGTCTTCCTAGAACCACGCCTCTGCCATTTAGGTTTTATTAGTGAGGATAATATTATAAACACTTAAAATAATTTTTGTAATGCATTTTTGTTAAATTTTGGGGTGGAGCTATGCATGAAGTTTTCCTGGATATCTTTCCCCAATAACACTTAATTTGACGCAAAGTGCTGCATTTCATAAGGTCGTTCAGCTAACTGAAGTTAATGTAAAAGCTTTGTTAGAAAAACTTCAGTCTCGTCAATACTTCTGTCACTGATGTGGCCTGAACTTTTAAATTGTCTCCAGAAGCTACAAGAAAAAGACCTGGCTTGCCAAATAACTTGGCTGTCTAGAGCTGCAGTTCTTCCCTTTAAAATTTCAGAGGACAAAAATTGAATACTGTTCATCTTTGTTCTCACTTGGAAACAAGCCCGCTACACATAGTCAAAGGAAGAGAGCTAAAGAGGGATTGGTAATTATAACATTATTCATATAAACATATTTGATCTTTAAAATGAGCTAACTACCAAACTGATTCATGCAGATCAACATATATAATTAATAGCCCTATATATTATTTATAGAAATAGCTTAATCCCTCTATTATTATAATTTATGCATATCATTTTGTATGTCAGTGATAAGTGTCAAGCAGGTACAACTTAGACATTGAGTGATTTTTTCATAAAATTTTACATATGTAATATTTATGCTATGTATTACAGGCATTATACACAGAGAGTTTTAAGAATCATGTTTATGCAGCTGTAAATATTCATGACTCAAAAAGTAAATACTCTAAATAAATTAAAAAAAAATTTTAATCTCACAAGTTTTGATGAGTAACGGTGATAGTTGATCCTGGCTGTCAACTCGATTGGCTAGAGAAACAGCTAGGAACTAGGAAGCACATTTTGGGTGTGTATGTGTGGGGACTCAAGACCCAGTTTACACATGATGCACTCTGGGAGCAGATGATAGGGAAGTCCCGGTGTAATGGTAGGTTGTGCCATCTGATAGGGGAGGCCCCAGACGAAGCAGCGATGGAAGAGGAGGGCAGCCTGCTAGCAGAGGCTCGCCCGCTCTCAGCCTGCTGCCGTGAGGTTAGCATTGTCTCTCCGCCCTGGCCTTGGGCCATGGTATCCCTGCCACATCGCAGGCCTCAATGAACGTGATCACGTGTGCACAAGGTGAAACCTCTGAAAATGTCAACCAAAATAATCATGTCATTCTTTCTGGTTGATTTTCTAGGGTATTTTGCCATAGTAATAGAAAGCAGACCCACATAGTAACCCTGTAGTGGTTAAAACGAGTTGTGGTAGGGTCACAGTTTTTCTCAAATGAGTGCATATTTGTATGAAGAGATTGAGTGATTGGCCTGACTCATTACCACTCTGAGCACACAGCCTCTGCCACATGACTTTGTGTTCCTTCCCAAGTCCACAAGATTTGCTTTGTCTGAAACAATGTTGGTAGAAATAAAACAATTAGAAGCTGAATATGTACCTAAAAGCTTTCAACATACCATCAGCAGGAGATTAACTGGCCCTACTAGTCCTTGTCCTGCCTGTCTCTAGACAATGAAGACAGACTGTGCTTTTCAGAACAACCAGCAGCTCAGAACCAGGCCCAAAAGGCTCAGATGCAGAAGTGAATATCATTTTAAGATACGTTTGTGAGCTGATGTGTTGGTCAACATTATTGCGTGAATACATAAATATATACTTACTTGTATAGAAAATCCCCAACTTAGGAACATTCAAGTTGTGAAATTTCATAGACACAAGCAGACCTCACATTATAAACATTCAAAGATGCAAACAAATCCCTGAAGCAGCTCCCCTGTCTGCCAGATATTGTCACGGCTGTGCTGTGGTGTGCTTACTCTGCAGTGTGATTATTACAGTATTTTGTATGTGTATCTTTAGGTTTTCTGGTTTGACATGTTATATTTGTGTCAAACATATATAAGACTGATTTTGTCAGACTTATGAAGAAATTTAACTTATGAATATCCTCCCAAAATGGTATTAGTTCCCAAGTGGGGGACTAACTGTAGAAAAGAATATGCCCACTAATTTTTAACAGTCAGTTGAATTTCTGTATCTAATGTGTGTTTAGTGATTTTTTGAAAACAAAGAAGTTGAGCTTTGTTGACATCTCTTTTACTATTAAACTAATATAGGAAAGGGCACTGAAACTAATAGACCCTGAAATTAGACAGACCAGATAATATCTAATTTTAAGAGCCATTATAAATCTTGAAATGGTTGTACAGAAATTTATTCTAGGTTATGGTAGATTAGATACTAACAACAAATGGAAAATAATTTATGAAATTCACAGGAAAAAAAAAAACTAGTAATTTCTCCTTACAGCTTCCCAAAAGCTAACTGGCTAGTGAGAGATTATAAAACCAAAACACTATGAGGAAAGATTCCTTCAAAACTGTTTTTGACCTGAGGGCATTTGCTAATCAAAAACAAAACAAAAGCAACTTTTCAATAGATGGATATCCACATACACGAAAAACCCACATCTTATGTCACATGCTGAGACTTACTTGCATGTGAAATGACAATCCAAAAGTTAAAAATAATAGGAGAGAAATTTCATATTCTGTCCAATTAATGAACAAGAAACTTGAAGATGTATTTAACAAAGATCCATAAAGCATAATCTCTTTTGAAGCTGGGAAAGTGCATATTAAAAATACCAAGATCCTATTATAAAGCCGCTGGTTTTCTAAAATAAAAATCTGATCATACTAACGATCAGTAAGGATGATCATATAAAGGATTATCCAATATGCTATGTTAAGAAACACCTTTCATGATGTGATAAGCTTAAGACCCACAAAACCTGTAATCCAACAGTTTCAAACTTGGTTTTATGTCAGAGAAACTACTGCTGTGTTAGTTGTGTGGTACAGCGTAAAATTTATCCCACAAAGTAAAACTCAAAATAGCATACATTGAGTATCACATATGCTTCTTCATGTTTAGAGTCTGGGAGAAATGTAGCTGTGTTATTCTGACTTAGGATCCCCCATGAAGTTATATTCCAGCCTTTGGGGGCAGGAATGCAATAAAATCTAGGCTTGCCTACAAAACCCACTTCCACATAGGTGGGGGGAGCTCACTTCCTCAGTTTCTGTTGGCCAGAGGCCTTATTTTCATGCCATATGGGGTCCCACGTAGGTCTGTTTACACAATGGCAGATGGTTTCTACCAAAGCAAGAAACCTGTGAGCAAAAGAATAAAGGGAAACAAAGAGAAGAGAGACAGAAAAAGGCAGGCAGAAAGGCACAGAAAATGAGCTAGCAGGAAAACATTCAGGACTCATGTCTGGATTTTTGCTGCATAATCTTTGAGGTGGTGTCCTCTTGCTTCTGCTGTTCATACACTCAACCCTGGTAGAAGATGAGAAAGGAACTTGAGCACACACAGGGTGTGAGGGGTTATGACATTGGCTCTAGACAACATCTGTATAGATCGTCTCAAACCAAATTGTTCATAATAGTTCCAAACTGGAAAGGGCATCAGTGTTCAACAAGTTAGGAAGCCCAGATGACTTGTTAGATGTTCAAAAGTTGCAACATCATACAGCAAAGAAACTAAATGAACTTTGGCAATAGCACTGGGATCTTTCTTGCAGACACAATATAGAGCAGACCGCATAGGACATAATAAACTAATTATACTTCAATTACAGTCTCCAAGTTGCTAAACACACAAACCGAGCTATTTTTCAAGTGTCCGTGCCGGAGGAAAAATTATGAACAGAAGTAGGAGTTGACTGTAATACAAGGCAAAACAGAAGTTGTATCTATTGAGACAGGGGAGACTATGTTTGGAAGAGCACAGGTTGATTTGCACAACTGGCAGCATGTACTTCTCAAATTGCATTTGGCTGCTATAATATTATGTTCTAAATCTCCCTCCCCAAGACAGTTCATATAATGTCTTTTGCTTAAGGTGCATCATAAAATCTCCAGTCTCTTACTTTTCTGCCTAAGATGCTCACAAGGCATCATTTGCCCAGTCTTTATCCAACAGAAATTCATGTGACCCTCCTTCCGGCAGGCAGGTGCTACCCCATGCTGTAAAGAGAGAAATGATGCCCACAAACACTAAGAAGAATCAAAATAGACAGATTCTGATCCAGTCAACGAGCAAGCATGTCCATACGATGAACCCTCAACAAGACCTGGAAAGGCAGGGCTCAGAAGGCCTCTGGCTTGCTGAACGTGAAGGGCTGCTGCAGCATGGTGTGCCTAGAGAGCGCGGGGACTCTGCTTTTCATTCCATGGGCTCACCGTATTTGCATCTTCAGCTGTATCACTTGCAATAGTTCTTGTAATGAACAAATAAATGTAACTAATCCTTTCCCTTCACCCCATACACTGTTCAAGCAAGTGAACTGAACACAGAAGCAGGTTCTAAGAACCTCAGTCTATAGCTTGTCAGTCAAAAGCACAAGAAAAATAATCATGGGACTTGTGGCTGACACCTAAAGTGGGAAGGGGATCTTGGAGACTTGCCCAAAACTTCTGGAATCTAATGTCTCTAGGTAGACAGAGTTAGACTTAATTGAATTAGACGACAACCAGCTGGCGTTGGCTGCAAGACTGATTGTTTACTTGCTAGTGGGGAGAAACTCCACATACCAGGTGTCTGTTTCCTTGCTCTCTCAAAGCAGTGAGGCAAAGCAAAAATTTTGTCCTTCTTTACTGAAATAGGAAAACTAGGTATTTCTCATATAATTATTTTTATATTCTGTGTTTATATTTTGTACTATATTTGTGATGATGCACTCAAGAGCTATACAACATAGCTGGATTCTTAAGTGAAAATTTATCCCAAATACACCAACATATTCTTAAATTGATGTAATTGCTGTTAGAAAAAAACTACTCCTATATTAGAACAAAAAAGAGATTATTTCTAGATAATATATTTATGTCTTCGACAAATCTGACTGAAATTGCCACTGTTTGATTCCAGTGTTCTTTGTATTGTTGTTTAGCTATTACAAATTTCCCAGAATTGCAATAGGAAATGTTGATATTCAGAGAGTATGAAAAAAAGACACAAGAAGACTAAAAAATGGAATATAATGGAAGATGCAAATGAAAATTAATAGCCACCCTGTCACTGAGACCAAGTCCTGAGCAACAGGCATTTAAACAAAGAGTGGCTTACGTGGCTTGCAGTTACCCTGAGTTTAGTCTGTGGTTGGCTGGGTGCAAGGCAAATGGCAACTTAGAGAAGAGTTGTGCACCACATAGTGGTGAGTGAGCAGAGAGAGAGGGAGGAGCTGGCACAAGACGAAAGTCTTTCCAGATTATAGATTCCGTGGCTTGCCTCCTCTTACCAGGGGTCACCTCCAAAAGCACAGTGGGACACGAGCTCATGGACGGACTAAACCACAGATGAGTATAGCATTCCCCATGGTGTGATCACCTTCTAAAACTCACCTCTGAACATAAGACTTTTGACAGCATATTTTAGATCTAAGCCATAAAGTTCACCCTCTAAAGGCTCACGTCCATCTCAATATGCAAATGCATTTTAGTTTGTGTGTAAAAGTTGTCAAATTCTCAACAGTTTCAGCATTGCTGAAAAGTCCAAAGCCTCTGTTTGGTTTTGGGTTTTTGCAAGGGGAATGATGCAATACAGGACACATTTGATACGATTATTTTATGATCAATCATTGAAAGAGTAATATATCAGGAGTGCAGGAAATCTTTCCACTCACTAAACCCCCAGGAATCCTGCTGAAGGCCTGAATCCTAATATCTCGCATTAGTCCAACATAAAACCTAGCGCTCATAACAGTGCCTCCCAGAAGTTCACTTGGGGGCCTAGAGCCCACAACAGAGTCTTATGCACTCCCTCCTAGCAGATCTGCACAGAAAAGACCCAAAGGTCAGTGGTGGGAACTAGAAAGTCTGTGCCAGTGGGATGAATTATTTGTGCTAGCAGACTGAGGAATCTGCACTGCGACTAGAAAGCAATGCTCAAGGTAAGCACCTGAGCTCCTCCAAAGGTACCACAGCCATCCTCAGCAGCAGTTAGGTCCCGAGCTCTTCCTCCGACAAGAACAACCAAGCTCATCAGGAAAGCTAGCATGACAACGTCCCACAGAAGAACAGCCTGAAGAGAGCCAGCAGCTTCCAACAGCTGCAACAACTTCTGTAAACAGCCATTCAATAGCCTTTCCAGTCTCCTATGCTGCTGGCAACAGCCCTCAAGGGGGCCCCTCACACCCAGCACCAAGCTAGCTCAGTTCAGCTGGGTGTAACAAGCTGACCCCCAGTTAACAACTCACTACAACCTCCTTTGAGACTCAAGGCAAATTCTTAGCTGTGAGGCCCTTTAAAAATAAATGTTAAAAAAAGGGAATTGAAAGATTTCAATACACTATGGTTCAAGGTAAAGAATCCTATTTGAAAAGGGAAAAATAGTAGACTAGAAAGGGTTGGAACAAGTCAAAACCAAAATCCAGTGGGACAAACATTGAATCCTATATCTACATGCCAGGCACTGAGGTGGGTTTTGATGAGATTTGGACTCCAACAGGCTTGGGCTGACCACCTATATGCCCTTGCTGGTTGCAGCCTCAGCCATATGCCCTTGCTGGTCACAGCCACATAGTTTCTTTCTTTTATTGGCTATGGTCACTTGCCAGTGGACTCTGCACATTCCTGGCATCTCTTATCTCTCATGTCTCCAGAACACCTTTGTCTTAACTCTCACAGATTGATGCATTGCCCTGTCAGAAGCTCCTGCAGGGACTGTGACCTTGTCACACATTATCACATGGCTTCTTGGGCCTTCATCTGAAATCTGGGTGGGTGCAAAGTTTGATGACCTCACTATTCTTCAGTTCTGTGTGACTGAAACTCCAGCACCATGTGGATGATGCAAGGATTGGCTAGCAGTTCAAGTGATAGCCACACCCTGTTGGCTATGGCTGCAGTGGCCTCTGAGTGGCTGGCTTGCTCTGCTCCAGGATGTATATCCCCAGGAAGCACTAAAATATTGCAGGGATTCATTGCTCAAATAAAAAATTGATAGGTCTGTAACCTAGCGCCTGAGATGAGTGGAGCTTTGCTGATTTCTGGGATTCTCACAAAACATCTTTCTTCTCCTACAAAGTACTTGGCTTTTTAAAACACAAATCTTTCCAAGAAGCATGCTCTTTTTTAACAAACTTTCCAAGTGCTATTTGTGGAAAATCTGCAAACTTTTCAAGCCATTCTTCTGCCTAACTCTCACTGCCAACAGGCTAGGACAGTCAGGGGTGTCCATGAGAAAGCCTGGGGGCCAGGCTGCCTTGAAATGTCCTCTGCTAGGTTACTTGGTCCGATGCCTTTAGTATCAGTCTCCTCCAAAGTCTTCAGACACCGACTAAATAAAAGTTTTCTTCCAGTATGTGACCTATGTGACCTCTAGCCCTGCTGCTCATGGAGTCCATGATATGATGGAAACCCTGAGCCTGCCCTTTCATGTCTGCATTCCTCGAAGCAGGTTGTCTACATTCTGACAAGTATGATGCATCAACCACAGTTCACCATATTGTTGTACTTCTCTAACATTTCTAAACTTTTCTAAAGTCCTCTAAAAACTAGCCAGCTCTAAAGGCTCATGAGCATCATGTATAATGCAGCAATGACATCACTCCGTATAAATTTCCTAGTTGGTCTCCTTCCTTATTTCTGGGGGCAAAATGCTGAGCACCCACAACTCAAAGAAGAAGAGGTTTATTTGGTTCACAGTGTCAGTGGGTTCATTAAAGTCAAACATGCAGAGGGAGTGGTAGAGGAAAGTTATTTATCAAGAAGCCAGGAAGTAGGGAGAAAAAAAACTGAGCTGAAGACAATATACTCTTCCAAGTTGAGAGTTGTTATGCTTTGTGTCCAGTTGTCCACCCAAAGTCTCATGCAGTCCTTGGGGAGGCTTCTGAAGTTTGTGATTAATTCATGATCCAAGGTTTGGTTTACAGTTGTGGCCTGCACTGGGACACACAGTATGAATACAATGTAAGAGAGGGACATAGGCTTGCTGGCTGCTGCAGCTGCTGCTCTTCTCTTTGCTCTTTGCTGTTCTCAGCTGCCGTGAATGGCTGCCTTCTGTGCGTGCCGCTCTGCCTTGGAGCCCACTGAGTATGGACTGAAACCTCCACAGACTGTGAGCTAAATAAATAAAACTTTCCTTCCTTAATTGAGTATTTTGTCCCAGCAATGAGTTCCACCGGCTTATATCACACAGCACTGG
>NDGN011374886.1:0-13764 GCA_002564285.1 Tympanoctomys barrerae
ACTGAGGACCATGTGGGGACACAGTGAGGAGGAGAAGATCTGCAAACCAAGGAGAAAGGACTCGCAAGAAACCAAATCTGTCCATTTGGTTTGGACCGTGAGGTTGGACTTGTAGCCTTGAGAACTGTAAGAAAATATACTTGGATTGTTTATACCACTCAGTCTATGGTACTTTGTAATGGCAAGCCTAGCAAAGTAATTCACCAGCTGTTGTGGATCATATAATTACCTCATTCCTTGTTTTACTTTTATTTGTTTTCATTTCAATGGAAGCCTGTGAGAAAAGAGAATGAAAAGAGAACACACTCCCATAAACCCAGTGCCTGGCATTAACTACATGCTCACTAAATAGTTGTTGGTTGATAACTGCACGGCTCTTCAACACTCTGGTCCACCTTCCACCCTCTCTTGCATGGCTCCAGATCTTTCTTCATCACAATTCTCATCACTGTGGCTTTCTTCATCGCTATGGCTCTTCAAATCATTTCTCACAAAGCAACTAACTGATGCCATGGCTATCTCCAGTATGCCTCCCTCTACTTAGATTAACATCTAAACTGTTCATGATGGTGCCCAAGGCCCTGAATGGTCAGGCTGCATGTTTACTTGGACCCCTTTCTGCTCTGTTCCACATACTTAGCACACATCAGATCCCACCTGAGGGCTCCTGCACATCTACCTCCTCTCTTGGAATGTTCCATTCCCCAACTCATTGCACAAGAAGTTCCTTCCTATGATTCCAGTCTCAGCTCAAGGTTATTTCAAAGATATCTCCCCTGACCATTCTACCTAAGGAACCCTCCAATCATAGTTGTTCATATTTACTATGTTCATAGTACTTATCACTATTTGAAATTATTAATTACTTGCTTAATGTAAGTTACTTATTTAGTGCCTGCCTTCGTATTACCATTTTGCTAAGTCAACACCATGAGCACAAGGACCTAACTTGTCTGTCTTAAGTAAACACTCTACCCAGAACAGTTCTTGAATACACAGCACACCTTCAATAATCTACTTGCTGAAAGAAAAGATAGAAAAACTAATGGGCTTCGAATGCACTAATTGAACACTGGTCATTGGTAGGGACCTTTGTTAGGCCTTATTCAACTCCACATATCCATGGGCTAAGAATACACATCAGATAACTACACATGTTGCCAAAATTTTCCACATGTAATTAAGTGGGATGTTCCTAATTCTAGCCACTCTTCCAGAGGCCCCATGTTGTGGTTTCTGGAAAACTTATCCTTAAGCCGCTAAGCAACTGAGGTTGAACTCAGCAAAGCACATTATGCAGGAATAAAGCCAGGGCCACGTCTTTCTGAATTATATCCCATGGCCCATTTGCTGGGTAACTGGCTTTCAGCAATTCTATAGCCAAGCAATCCATACTTCTCAGCAGGAGGAGGATGAAGTTGTCAGAAGAATCCTAAATTCATGGCAGCACCAATGAAAGGATGAGTCCAAGGCAGCCATGAGACTCGGGAGGTGGAAAGGCATTCAAATGCCATCCAGAGAACATCCTCTCCTGGCGACCTAACAGGGAGAATGGAGTTGTACTTTTTTTCTCTAGTGGCAACTTTGGACAGTGTTAGAACCTAAAATAGAGCTTTTACAGACTGGAGCAAGACATAGTAACAAGGTTGGGTGCTATGGTAGAGGTAAAAATCCCCACTAGAGCAAACAGTTCTGGGACTGAGGGAAAGAAGGTCATGCTACATTCTGCTTGGAAGAGCCAACGGTCACCTACTGGAATGATCAAGCCCAAGCATCCAGCATAAAGGTATAAAGCAGAAACTCAGGTAGATGCTCCATGAAGATGAATGCACAAAGGGACAGAAGACGGGAGGCTTGTTTCAGGGAGACTGCCGAAAACTGGGGACCTTGCATGGCTGATGGTACAGTTAAAGGGGCCACAGGTAGAGCCGATATCTCCTGACAGCTGTCTAGTCTTAAACCAAGGATCCCTCACAGCTGATGCTAACTCTCAGGCATCTGGGAAGGCGATACTGTGTTTAACCCTGGTAAGGAGAACTCATGTATATGTATATTATCCCAGTGTCTCCAGAGAAGGTGCTCAAAGACAATGAATGACACTATGGCATGCTACCACCAGGAAAAGGGAGAGATGTAGTGTTTGAGGGTCTGACAGGTTCACAGTGGCAAAGTGAACAGTCATTGCAATTAGAGCAAGATGGGTGTGGCTGATATCAGAGCAGCTCCCAGATGGAAGGATTACAAGCTCCCAAAGAAAAACACATACAGGAGGCCAGAGAGATAGCTCAGTAGAATAAGCACTTCCCTGGGAAGCACAAGGGCCTGAGTTCAATCCCTCATTCCAGAAAAAAAACATATAAATGTCTCTTGAAGTAGAAGCAAGCCACGCCATAGCCCACAGCAAAAGCGCTATGGTTTGACCCTTCAACCCACAAGAGTTTAATCCCCAAAGTCATTGGCATTAACTGGGTGACCACTTATTCTAACTGTGATGTCTCAAGGTAGGGTTTTTTGGAAAGTGAAGAGACCTCAGTAAGGTCATTAGGGTGAAGCACTAATGATCAAATCTTGATGTCATTACAAGAAAAGGGATAGGGGCCAGTGAGATAGCTCAGCAGTCTAAAGCACCTGCTTAGGCAAGCTTAGGTAGGCACAGAGGACAGCGGTTCAATCCCTGGCACCACATGTCATACTAGCCTTGCCCTCAGGGTGGGCTGAGTGGGCCAAAAGTAAATAAATAAATAAATGAAAAGAAAAGGGACAGAGACTACACAGGCATATCCACTCCTTGTCTCTTGCTATGTGCTGCTCCATGCTGCTCCAGGACTTTGCCAGCAAAAAGATTACCAGCAGATCTGATCCAATGCCATCGCCCTGGCATTGAACTCTAAAATTGTCAGATAAATAAACTAATTTTCTTTATAAAAGCATCCTTTCTCTGATACCTCTTTACAGTAACCGAAAGCTAACTGGCCCTAGGACACACGGTCATACCTGGAGAATAAGAGGCCTCCTAGCTTACCTGGAGCCAGACAATTACCTAAAAAATGGAATCTCCAAAATTCAGAGTACTAAGGGGCTAGAATCCCAGCTATACTTTCTGTGAGAGGCCTCAATCCCCATGCGTATGCTTTTATTACAGTCCTATGGAACAAACGTCTCTAGAAATGATGTCATCACAATTGCCTTCAGTCCGCACTTGTTCCCTTTGATGCAGTGGGCAAAAGGAAACACATTCAAGTGCCTTCGACTAAATTCTGCAGAGAGGGAACTTCAAGAGGAAGATGGCTGGATATGGAGGATGGTGTGCCTCTAAGTATTCTTGACACTGTACCATAAGTACTAACCACCAGCAGAAATCTCTCTCTACGCCTATATAGAGCTGATGAGTATATTTTAAATTATTTTTAAAGAATTAATAGCTTTGGGGTGCTTTTCCCTGTGAGTGAACAATGTGCTAATTTGCTCAGTGTTTTGGTGGTGTTCCTTTTTTTAAGACAATTGCACAAGATTCTATCCAAAGCCCTCTAATTCTTCCACTTCAGTGGTCTGAATCCCACTAATAAACAATCAGGACTTCAGAGTCTTTTAATAACAGAGAGAGAGATTCAAACAAAGATGTTTTACCACTCTGCAAATTCCTAGAGGTGTTGGCTGTTGAACAGGTCAGAGAAATTATGGATTTATTCAGGACTGATTGCACTGGGTATGTAAGCGTTTTGGAAGGATTAAAAGAAGGAGCGAGTGAGAAATGGTTATGAGCTGAATGAACAGGGGAGGTGCAGTCTATCCAGGCTGGCATAGAGCAAGGTTGCACTGGGGGAAGGGGACAGACTTACTGCACGGATGAGCAAGGACTCGGACCTCGTCCACTGCGATGTAGCCAGGATGACCCTTCAAAGAGACGGATTCAAAAATCACCTGCAACACACAGGGCAGGAGTCAATTTTACAGAAGCTGTTTTAGGCATTCATTTTAGGTGGTTACTCAGTCCCCAGTTCCTTTATGTTTCAGCTTCCCATTAGAACCACAACCAAAGAAACCCTATACTGGAACAGCATGCTGCCCTGGCAGTTGGATTTTCAAAACAAGGCAAAAAGACCATACTCTGGTAACTAATGACAGATGACAGCCACATGGAACCTTTTCAATGGATTTCAGAAAATAATACTTGATGCAGGAAAAACAACCTGAACTTGGACCAGGGACTCCAATTTGCACCTTTTTCATTGTGATTTTAAATGAGGCACAGGGAAGAACCAATTCTGAATGCCCTAACCTGCTTCTGAAGGATGAGAAAGAGGCTTACCTTGGAAATTAGCATAAGCCAAGGAGATTCATTCTGATTTAATTCTACATTTCCAAGTAACATACACATCTGGGTTTCCTAATAACACCACTTAATAATAAGAAACAACCTACCCATTGGTCTCTAGGAATAGAGGGCCATAATTTCTTTGAATTCTTTACTCTGACTCCAACCTCACTTCTTATTAAAATTATTCATAATTCAATGAACAGCCTCCCCCTCACCCAACCTTTATCTTCATGTAGGGGATATGAACAGCTTTGTGGGCAACACCTTTGTCCTCCCTAATTACAGGTACCTTCATCTCCAAGCCCTTGTAATTGCATCCTCAGCTTTCCCTTTTCCCACTCTAAAACTTGGAAATTCCCCCTTTCCACACTTGGATATAATTTCATACTCCACCATCCACCCCCAACTCACTTTTCTTTAATCTGCCTCAGGCTCACATGCGCTCTTGAGCTCTGCTCCAGAATCTACACTCCACAAGCCCACATTTGCCCACCATGTTGACTAACACCCACACAACTCCTGTGTAAGCCCCAATTCCTCTATATCTTTATCCCAACATTTTTGAGCTTATGGCAAATCTGTCTTCTTTGGTAGGTCAGGACTCAAAGTTTCCCAGGCACCCTGCCCCAAACACTCTCTCTTGGTTTCCCAGGCACCCTGCCCCCAAGCTCCCTCTCCCTATGCCCCATGCAGAACCAAACCTCAGAAGAAGTCCACTTGACTTTAACCTGGGAAGCAACCACAGAAACTCTCCTTCATTAACATCAAGAGTCCCCCACAGACCAGATAGCCCTGCCAAGATTAGCTCTCCCTCTGCTGTTCCAGCACACAAACACCCTCCCCCCAACACAGGCTTAAAAGCCCTGTGTTTTGCCTTGTTTGCTGCTGTCTTGGTCCACTAGACAGACAGCCTGCTTGCTGCCCCCAATAAATCTTCAGAATGCCTGGTCTGGTCAATTGCATGAGTTAATACCTAACATTCTCCACTACCATAACCCCACACAAATGCCCCCTTTGCAGATCCACCCCTCTAATTCCAGCAGACACTGCATCTTTAAGAGGCAAGAGGACAAGAGAGGGGCTGCTCTCTACCCACTTAATCTTTACTCACACCAACAGCAATCTCTTCTCTGCAGGAAATGCCAGTGCTCTTAACTTTGATGCCCCACTTCATTTTCTAGCTTCTTGGTTCTCTCAGTTTTCTCTCTTTATCTTGTATCATCAAACCATCTCTTTCATCCCTGACCTTGACATATGTAAATGCTTGGGCTTCTTTTCTTGAAAAATACTCCTCTGTAGTACATTCTTCTCTATTATTGCCCAGGTGTGTTTCAGTCACACTTCAAATTATCAGTAGTTGAATCAAAACTCACTCCCAATATTCCTTACTCTATCCTACAACACGTCAGCCAGCCAAATAATTTGGATTTTGACTCCAGTACCACACACTCCCCAAAAAATTGCTTTCATGACCATCATCAGCAATGTGCTAATTGCTGAGTCCAGAGAATATTTTTTTCACTCTGTATCTTGCTTTGAGAAGAAAGAGGATGTAATGCTTGAGCTTAGCATCAAAATTCCATGTTAGAGTCCTGGCTGTGGCACTCACTGGTATGTGATCTTGGGCGAGATACCTTACTGCTCTGTGGCCCCATTTGTCTGTAATTACAATACTACCTCAGTGTATAATTTTTTCCTATTAAAGGACTTAATGTTCTACTTTGAACAATAGAATATTCTCAACAAATGTCTACTCTAATTATTGCTATTTAACCACTCCTCTACAATTGTCAGTGTTCATTACTTCTTCACTTCTGGATCTCCCTATTATCTGGGCTTAGAGGATGTTTCCCTGTCATGGTTTTTCTCATAAATCTGAGACTAATCTACCATCAGTCTGTACCTCCTTTGCCTTATTGCTCAGTTTCTTTTTTACTTGACAAAAGTCAATACTGCCATTTGTTAAATCTGCCCCTGTCTTTCTACCCTGGCTATTAAGATGGACCTTAGGAAGCTGCCATTTATAGGTCAAAACCAACCAGCCATCAATCTCATTGTTCTGGTGTAGCCTACCTTCAGTTTTTATCTCTACCACCTTGACAACCAAAACAGATCTTTTCTCTGTCTTTTTCCTTAGTTTAAGCCAAGCTGTGGATAAAAGGCAAGATGTGTGTGAAATTACCAGGAAAATCTCCCTATGGAATCTTTTTGTGGTTTATGTGATCCAGATTTGTAGATTCAAAGCTCATGTTCTCAGTGGGACCTGAAGCTCTAATAGTCATAACAAATGAGTAGGAAAATGTTGTAGGCAGTGACAATGGCTACGAAGGGGCAGCTTCCTTGAATATCATGTGGCTTCCTGAAATTTATGTGAAGTGATGGGGCATAAGAGCCGCTCAAACACAGCAATCATTCTAGCAGAATGGTTTATTAAGACAGTAGAGTCCTTTAGAGAGAATTAACAGACAGAAGTGTGTGAAAGCTTGCAAAATTAAAATTCTAGCAACTTCCTCGACCTTCAGAAGGGGGCATCAATAGAAAATTTCCTTTGAATTCTGAAAAAAATATAGCTAGACATCTGATTCTTTACAGAAAGGCTTTCTCCCTAGTACTTGGAAGGGAGAATGCCTTTCTATAAAGAATTACATGTCTAGCTATATTTTTTAAGAATTCAAAGGAAACCAAAATCAAAGTCTACAGAGAAAAAAAAAGAAAACTAGAACATATAAAATCTATGTAATTAAAAATAAGTAGCATAAACATATTCAAACTGTATAATAAAAATTTTAAAAGATCAAATGGTTTTGACAATAAATATAAATGGGTTAAAATAAAGAAAATCTCTTAGACTGTCTAAATAATCAAAGTCTAATTGCATGCCATAACATAAACACCTAAAACAGAATGGCTCAGTAGCTTAATCAAACAGAAAAGGCAAAGATGCCATGTGTATTTATAAATAAATATATATTCTATAAATATAGCATAATGTGTCATGTTATTGATGTATAATACAAATAATGAAAAATATATGTAAGGAATTATGTATTAGCATGAAACTTCTTTTCAAATGCTAAAGGACTTATGGGAAAGATGATAGCACGCACATAATCTCAGCATTTGGGAGCCTGAAGCCAGGGGATCACCATGAGTTCAAGGCCAGCCTGGGCTACATAGTAAGTTTAAGGTCATACATAGTTAGACCCTGAACCACCTAGCAAGACCTTGTCACAAAAAAAATTATATATCAGATCATAAGGTAGACCACAGCATTACTTCACTAAATATCTCAAAGAATACAATTATATAGGTTTCAGTCTATACACTCTCTAATCAAATTTACTAAAACTAGAAAATAATGGTGAAGTCTTAAAAATCAATTTCTTAAAGTTATACAATACCTTCTTAATAACTATGATGTCAAAGTATGCTTTAAATCTTAACAAAAGTCTGAAACAAAATTGGAAGTCAATGACAAGCTGAGAACAATGCTTCTAATACATATGCCAGCTACAAGGAATATATCCTTTTGTGTGTGCAAAAGACTACTGAGAATCAAAAAAAGGATAAACTTTCCAAAAAAAAAAAAAAAAACCTGACAAATGATTTCAGCAGGTAATTCACAAAAGATAAAATGGAATGCCAATTATCTATGAATGAAAAAATTTTAAATGGCACAGGGGAATCTCAGAAGGTGCCCTGGAAGATATGTGCAGCTTAGGGGAAAGGTGATTGCCCTATCATTGTGCATTGGTGTGAGGGTCTTGATCACAGAAAACCCCCCACCCATGCCCTGGCCAGCTCTAGTTCCTAAGGACAGATACCACAAAGCCATGGGAAGATACCAGGACCCGCTGAGATGCAAAGACCTATCCAGGAGTTCTGAAGACACACAGAGCATTCATCTTTGGCCAACCACACTCACAAGGAGACTCAAACTGAGCACCCTGAAGAATGAAAGTGAGGACAAGGGAGGAGAGGGACGAGGGAGCAGGAAGAGAAGCCTAGAGTATACTCTAATGTCGGCTGCTCCTGGGGGAAAGGGAGGAGAGGACTGAGGTAGCCAATTGATCCCCAGTGGGGTTTATGTCAGTATACAGAATCAGAGACCCCAAGTACAGGGGCCAAGTTAGAAGACCTCAGCTGGGAATCTCAAGTTCTGTGAAGAACATTGTCCAACACCTAGGCTGCCATGTGGACTTGCTGTAACTGCAAATGGGGCCGCTCTGGAACCTCCTGGGAGACCTCCCAGTTCGGGTGCTGGGGAAGTGGGCTTGAACATAAAGGCACAAAACTCTCTCCCCATGAATGAGGAATTGGGAAAAGCCAGTAAAGTTTCCCAAAAGAAGCAGAGATATTTACACAGAACTGTGTAAAGATGGGTTCTGTGCTTTGAGGTAGGGGTGTGGACAGGCCAGCTTGTGATTTAATGGACCTGGTATTTTATCCTGTTGTATTTCCTGACCAGAGAGCACATAGGACAAAAAACATCAAGGGACTGCAAAAGTTCTCTTAAATGAGACAACTACTGCCTAATCAGAACTCTTACGAAGAAGACCATACACCTTGTCATGGGAAAGAATTACTTAGAGAGCAAAATGAGGAAGCACTCTTTCCCACACCAGCCCAAAGAGGCCTGTATAAGATGAAAGAGAGTTCTTGGTGTTTAAAGGAATGGTGGAATGAATGAGAGAGGAGATGTAGTGAATTTCCAAGAGAGAGAGAGAGAAAGAGAGAGAGCAGGTTTCCCTTATAATAAACCCTGTTGCACTGCAGTGACATCACTAAGCCCACAGAATGCGGATGCCAGGGGAATTTCTGAGAAAGGGATAGGGTTTCAAATTCACCTGCATCAAAGTCAAGTGATTCCTTAATTTCAGGAGTCTACCTAGCAACAACGACTGGATGAAAGACCATATTATGTAGGCAGGTGATGCATAGCACAGCAAGTAGGTGGCTGCAAAATTAATAAAAGTTCTTGTTTTTTTTTTTTAAATCCTAGGACAGAAAAGTTCAGAATCATTAAAAATATGAAACAGAATGAACATTGCCTAGATAAAGAGTAATCCCAAGCACATGAATTAATAGACATTCTATCAGCACAACTGCTTCCCCAAAAGAGGTAGGTGGGGGCAAAGTGGGCTGCTGAGGGCCTCTCACCTGGTGCCCTGCTGAAGACCCAGCATCAGGAAGTCCAGTAATGAGAAGGATGAATTTGTACTTATTACAAGGCTATGGTCAAATTTAAGACTATGAACTATGACTTCAATAAATGAATATTAAACCAGCAAGTCTGAAGCCCAGCAACGTTGAAAAACCAATTGTATTTAGTCCACAGAATCCTATGTGCAGGATCAGAGCTCAAGGTCTCAAGGTGAATTTCAAGACCCATTTTGCTCTTGTCTTTGAGCCTTCTGGGATATGTTTCATTTGTGAGTCACAGTACCTGTGTGTGCAATATACAGGAATGTCAGTCTCCAAGCAAGCATGCACTAGGGCACAGGGGTGGACCGTACTGTTTGCAGCCTTGTAAGTACACTGGTAGCTGTGTGAGTGTATGAATATGACACGTGTTTTTCACAGTGTTTCCCTCAACATAATAGTGCTTTTTCCACTGCAGTGCTTGGACCACACAGAATAATTCTGTAGCAATCAACACAATGCAAGTCAGAAAGTCTGCCCAGTGAGACCACTTATTGCAAGAACACCCCAAATAGTGTGAGGATGGACAAAACAGTAGTGTTTTTCCTTTTTTCCTTGAAGAAGGCTTTCTCCCTCCTCTTTTTCCCTTCTTTTCATTTGTTACAATGGTTTCTGAACACCATTGGAAGATGGACACAGTGCTATTAATTTTCTTAATTTTAATCCATCAAAGCACACTTTGTTGTACCTCTGCTTCTTTCCACTACAAATGTGAGAACTGCCATTCCAAATGATGGTAGGTACAACCAACATTAGCAGCTAGAGAGCAGAAGATTCTCAGAATGGCATGTGATTTTTCCTAAATACAGGACATAGAGTTTGGAGCCAGGGAAGCCAAGCAGGATTATGAGAACTTCAATTTACTCATAATGTCCTCTACTCTAGAGGTCAGGACAGGCTGCTACCTAACGTAGGGAGCCACTATGAAGATAAATGAAAGGCAAGAGTTTACTTCAGAGCAGGGACTATCAGGAGCTCAGGAAACTTCCTTTACCCCCAAATTCCATCAAAAAGTATGGAAAACAGTGGGTCTGTCCTCTTCCTGGGTCACTTTTCCTGCTCATTGTCCTTTGTCCTGAGGTCCCGTTCTGTGTCTATTTGTAACAGGATGTGGTAGAGGGTTTCCAATTGGATGCTGAAGGCCTCCGAGGGCTACCCATGAGCCCTACCCATGAGCCCTGATGTTTACACTCAGTGATACAATGGTGACAGTCCATGGATCAGGTCTTTGGGATCTGGTACCAACCTTGACAATGATTTGCTGTGTGCTTTCGGGGTTAATTATCCATTTCTCCACCTCAGCTTGATCATCCACCTCAGAGTATTTTCAGAAATCCATGGCTTAGAATTCAAATCCATTGCACCACTCATTTTGTACATAACATTTTACCAGAACTCCAATACTAGTACTCATTTGTACATTTGAGTAATTATAGTACAACAAAGACATTAAGGGCCACTAAAACAAAACTCTTTTCTGTGTCATGCTCCATAGAAAAATGCTGACCTGTGCCACAAATTGAAGGTGAACCAAAGTCACATGCACCAATACACATTTTCTTAATCTCTATGCATAGGGAGCCTCAATCATTTATCATCCACACTGAGGTCATGATGAAATAGATACTCTCAAGAATTTCACAAAAAGGAGGAAATTAAGGCTGTCCCAGGAAAACCAGGATAGAGAGTCACCTATCCACAGAATACTACCTCTATGAAGGTCAAACTTAGACAGGACAACAGATTAAGTATGGATACACAAATTTCTCTCTGACTGCTCATAACCCCCACTGGGCTGTCCTGCACCTCCTGAAAGGGGACACTCCGTGTAGTTTCTCCAAATTGTTGTGATTTCAACCATATCACCCTTCACCACAGGGCATCTCAGAAATCAATTGTTCCCTATGTAGATCTTCCCAAAATATACCAAAAACAGCATGTCCCTACATAGAGTGATGCAAGGAGAAAATAGAGAGTGATACTCTGGATGAAATTCTAAAAGCTCAAACACTCTAGAACAAATCATTTTACATAGTCATATGAAGTAGTATGGTGGTAGAATTTGAGCTGCTCTATTCTGATGCATTTACAGTCTTAATTTATTCTGCTTGTTGTGAAGAGGTGTAGGCAGTGCTATAGGGATATTAGCATAGTACCCTGCCTGTAGGTGGCACCTCATAGCTTACTAGGGGTGTTATGAAGCACATAGTATATGCACATACTTTCATCTTTTAAATTCCAAACAAAATGAATTTGACCAATACCGGAAGCTTCAGGCAAAGGTTTATGGACCTAGTACCAATCTAGTGAACTCATATGGCACATAGGGGAAAGGCAGTTCCCAAACTCAATTCTCTCCATACTTCTGTTAGCAAACTCAGCAGAAGAAGCCTCAGTTGACCCAAAGAAGCACAGGCTGCACTGACCTGCTCAAGGCCCGGCTTTGCCCAGCTCTTTGCTGCACTCCTCAGAGCCGGCACTTGTCTGGCTGAGCCATGAGGCCATTGCTAAATTATCAACAAATGAGTAAGTGGAGTGAGTGAGTCATACTCTGTGAAAACACAAAGGACCACCACCATCCTCATGAAATCTGAGCTGAGTCCTGCCAAGGATTTGCTTTCCCTTTCTCCTCTTTTCTTGCCTCTCCTACTTCTTCTTTTCCTTCCATTCTTTTTCTAGCTTGCTTTACCTCCTGCTTCATGCCTTGCTTCCTCTTGACCCAGGAAGGGCAGAGAAGAGAAGGATGGGAGAGAACAGAAGGAAGTGTGGTCCCAGCATAGCTATTTAGGCCCCTTTTTCTGGCTGTTTGCAGTTCTTTGGGGTCATGGGGGGAAAAAGCATTGTTTTAGGCCCTCAGCTCCAAATAAGTCATCATACCGCCAATCCTCTAAGTCTCCTAGTGAGAGATTCCAAAGTATAAACCTACCACCAAAAACAAGCAAGTCCAGATCCAGAAACTCTAGGAGATGGCTACAAGATATGGCAGAGCATGTGAAACAATAGAATACAGTCAGCATAAAGCCAGGAACCTTCCAGAAATTCAGCCTTGGAGTCAAGGATTCGTATGCACCGCAGGGGTACAAGCAGGGCCAACACTCTCAAAAATTCTAGAGGAAGCTCTGTAGAAAAGCGTTTAAGAGCTTCTCCCTGCTGTCTACTACAGAAGTCATGAGGCAAATAAAGCCATTAAAAAGCAGCTAGTAAGACTAGGAAACTGATTTTTTTTCCATTTTACTCCATTTTAATTGCTTCAAATTCAACTTTAAAAAATGGATACTTATGATAGCTACTGGAACACCTTTCCGCATGTATGGAATATGTACATAAATCCACTTCTTCCATTATGCATCTTATGAAATATAAATACAGACCAGTATTTCCAATGAAAATGTAGCCTTTATTTTCAGTATCAGGGATTGAACTTGGGACCTTGTGCTTGTCAAGCAGGCACTTAAGCTGCTGAGCTATCTCCCCTGGCATTTGAATTGGATTTATGATAAGAGTAAAATACACAATGGATTTTGAAAACATAAAAAATGCAAACTCTCTCACTAATAATTGATTATATGTTGAAGTGATAGTGTTTGGATACACTGGGTTAAGTAAAATGTTATGAAATTAATTTAGCTAGTATTTTGTGTGTGTTGAATATGACTCCTAAGCTTCATAAATTAGACATGGCTCACATTATATTTGTATTAGATTGTACTAGCTTGAGTGTAGAGCCAAACAGAATATGGGTTAAAAGGCTCTAACTGTGTGTGAGCTTGCTTGCAAGCTTCAGTTTCACCATCCATAAAATGGTATAATGGTACCTACCTCACAGAGTCTCCCTGAAGATTAAGTTAATGCACATAGGCTATTTTTTTATTGTCTGGAACATGACACACATGAAACAATTGGTAGGAATAGTCATCATCTTAGCTTCATTGTTACTACCATTATCACCTCTCCCCTACTTCTAAAAGCAGTGCAGGAAATGCCTAACAAGGGACAAAATTATCCTAACAAACAAATCAGTGCCCATTTCGGCAGCACATATCCTAAAATTGGAATGATACGGAGAAGATTTGCATGGCCCCTATGCAAGGATGACACACAAATTCGGGAAGTGTTCCATATTTTTACCATTTTATATCTGTATATTGAAAATAGTTAGGATACATATACAGCTACTTTCTCTTAATTTAATGAACAGAAAGATTTGTTCTAATAGTGTTTGTGGACAGGATATCATGTCTGCA
>NDGN011374894.1:0-18398 GCA_002564285.1 Tympanoctomys barrerae
ACTAACCTAACAAAGAAATGAATGCCTATTTTACAAAAACTATAAAAAAAGAAAGATTGAAGAGGACATCAGAACATGGAAAGATATCCCCTCTTCCTTGCTAAGTAGAATCAGTTTTGTCAAAATTCCCCTATTACCAGAAGTGATATATTGATTTAATACAGTCTCAATCAGAATATCTCCATTGTTTCTCACAAAACTGAAAAAAATTCCATAAACTTTATATAGAATTGGAAGGGACCCAAAATAGCAAAAATCACCCTGAGCAACAAAAGCAAAGTAGGATGCATAACAATCTTGGACTTTATATTACAAAACTACAAAGATAAAATAACATGCACTGACACAAAAATAGACATATGGGTCAGTGGAACAGAATAGGGGATGCAAAACAAACAGGCACATCCAGATACCTGATCTTTGTCAAAGGACCAAAAACCTGCTGCACAAAGGATTGTGTCACTACTAAGTGTTGCTGGGAAAACTGGCTATACATGTACAGAAGGTTTAATCTAGCCCCATATTTTGCACTATATACCAAAATAAAATGGATCAAAACCAAAATATTAAAATAAAACTATTTATTAGAAGATAACAAGGTACAACTCTTTAAGACATCAGCACAAGTTAGGAACTTCAATTGAATAAGGGATAACACCAAAAACTGACTAATGAGATTGTATCAACTTAAAAAGCTGCTTCTCAGGAAAGGAAATACCCTAAAGAGTGAAGAGATAATCTAATGAAGGGAAACTCTTTTTGCCAGCTACTCCTCATCCAGAGGATAATATCTAGAACTAATTAATTAGAGGATAATATAAAGAACTAAAACAAAAAGCCTTCAAATCAAAAAAGGCAATTTTGGGCTGAGGATTTTTGGTTCAGTGGCATAAGTGCTTCCCTGGCAAGTGCAAGGGCTTGAATTCAATCCCTGGTTCCACAAAANNNAAAAAAAAAAAAAAAAAAAAAAAAAAAGCAGTTTAAATGAATAGACAATTTTTAGAAGTACAGAGGGCCAATGTATACAAGAAAAACATGTTCAACATCTCTGGCCATTAGTGAAAGGCAAATTAAAACAACACTGCGATTCCATCTGACTCTGAAAGAATGGTTTACTATCAAGAAATCAAATAAAAAATGCTGGTAAGGCTACAGGGGAAGAGAAACCCTTCTACATTGCTGGTGGAAATGTAAACTAGTGTACACTATGCACACTAGTTCGGGGATTCCTCAAAAAACTAAAACTAAGAATTCCATTTGACCCCTAGTCTTCTTCTAGGTATCTTCTCAAAGAGTTAAAGAGATCATATTAAAGTGATACATGCATGTTTAGCTGAAGCCACATCTTAGAAATGGCCTATATGTCCAATAGATGACTGAATACCAAAAATGTTTTTATACACAATGTGGTACTATTTTACTATAAAAAGGAAAAATTTGAGTCATTTGTAGGAAAATGGATGCACCTTAACACATAATATCAAGTGAAGTAAATCAGACCTGCAAACTTAAATATTGCATGTTTTCTTATGTGAGAAACCCAATGAGTAAATCAATAGCAAAATAAAAAATAGATAATAGGAAGTAGGGAGGGAGATCATTTGCAGATGTTGAAGGGACCAAGACAGGAAGGGAAGGGAAAGCAAGGGAATGTGAAGAATTAAATGTGTTATGTGCAGGCACCTGCTCCCCCACAATGAGTGTAATCAGTATGTACTATAAACATACTAAAACAAATTTTCAAATTAATTAAAAAATACAGGCTTTGAGCTTAAGGGATCAATTTCATTGAGACCCATAGAAAAATAATTTCATGCAGTCCTTTTTGGCCTTAGAACTGCTTTATTGTTTACGGAAGTGGAGAGATCTCCAGAGAGGTTTTACCTTACCGTCTGTGTTTAATCCTCTACCCATACAGAATAGTCCAGGAGATTTTTTTAACATGTCAAGAAGAAGTTAAAGAACTCAGTCATTCAACTGTGGCTCAGTATTATGTAATTCCAGAAATAACTCAGAATTTTTAATTGTATGCCATTCTGGATACTGTGATGAAATCTCCTACTGTCCTGCTCTATCTTGTTCAGGATAGGTATAGTTCCTTTGGCCAGTGTGCCCTCACTGTGGACACAACCCACTCTTTAGCCACTTAATAACTCATTCAGTTTTCAGATCCATTGCCACATTTTCTGCATGTGTTCAAGTAACCCCCTTTATTCTCCCAAAGTGCAAACGTAGCTGTGCTGGCAATTGGAATGTGCCAAAGGAAAGCTGTAAAGTGTTTTCTTTTAAGTGAAAAAGCAGAAGTTGTCTGTAAGGAAAGGAAAACAACCTGAGAAATCCTGAGATTACGAAGAGCTACAGTTTACTGTTATTGGTCTCTCTATCAGTCTTGCCATTGCTGGGACAGAAACCCCTGACACTTGCAACTGAAAGGAGAGGCTTGACATGGCTCGTGGTCTCTCACTTTGGAGTCTTCTGGCTTCAAGGCAGAAGCATCAGAGCAGGAAGGAGTGTGGAGCACAACAGCTCACTTCAAGGTGGCCAGGAAGCAGAACCCAGGAAAGCACTCCATCAGAGATAAGCTCTCCAGAGACACCCCCAGAGACCTGCGCCAAATGGTCCTGCTTTCCCGCAGCACCTTGGGTCATCCACTGACAAGCATGGTGCCATGGCCCTGTCACCCCTCTAGTGTCAGAATCCAGTTACTAACAACTAAGGTTAATTGGCAGAGGCTCTTACCGTGCCTAATTTATAAATCAAACTTTATCATAAGTTTGTTTAGGAAAAGCACTATATATAAAGGGTTCAGTACTATTCACAGTTTTAGGCATCCTCTTGGGTGCTGAAATGCATCCTCTGGATGAGAGACTAAGGAATTCCTGTGGTTTGAAACAATTTAGAAATGAAATCTTATGCCACTAGAGGGCAGTGATCTCAATTTTTAAAATCATTTTGCTCTTTTTATTTCGCTTTTCATCCAGCTTATTGGAGCCTAGTAAGCTTGAGATGGAACTTCTGTTTAAGTTGTTTTGATACATGGTGTATGGGCTGGCAGCAAGATGCCATAGCTCCTGGTTATTCAGGCAAGCCTAGGGCATTAGGAGCTTCCTGGGACCTATAGCTGTGAAGGCATAGAATCCTATGGGCCCTTGGCCCATGCCCAACTAGGATTGAGTCAGTGGTGAAATGTACTGTGTAAAACAGACTTTTCTGTTTCTCCAAACACAATTACTTTTCCTTTAAAGGCCTTGTTCCAAGAGGTAAGAGTTACAGTGATGCCTCAGTTCACAAACTGGATTCTTTCCAGGACTCTGGTTGCAGACCTAGGTGGTCTGAAACTGAAGCAAATTTCTCTATGAGTCAACACTGAACCTAACCATTGAATTTTCTTTTTTTAGATTTTATTTATTTTCTATTCTTTCAATACTGGGTCTCACTACACAGTTCAGATTCATAGTGATCCTCCTGTCTCAGCCTAATACTGAATTTTCTTTGGGTCTCATCCAACTTGGTTTGTGACTAGAACTGAAGAAAGAATCAAGTTCATGAGCTTCTTTAAATTGAAAAGAAATTAAAAATATCTTATCAGAAGTTAGGCTGAAGAAACTTCTAATGTGAACCCTACAAATGATTTACTTCACACAGAACAGTGAGTAGGCTGTGGAATTACATATAGGTACATGTATATCTATATATCTTTTATTATCATTATTACTATTTTGCATTTCTGGGGATCAAACCCAAGGCCTCATTCATTCTAGGTAAACACTCTAATACTTGGCTATATGCTTCTACCAATGGAATACCATATATAATGATGAATTATATTGTATTGTTCAGTTTCTGATTTATGAAATTCTGCTTAAGTATTTTGGGAATTATTTCTTCCTTAGACATTTATGAAACATCTGACAAATGCAAAAAACTCTGAAGGGTGCTAGTGATACAGAGTTAGCCATGACACCTAACTTGTGGAGTCTGCACTAGAATAGGACATATAAGCAAACCAAAAGTTGTTTGGCTAGTAAAAGTGTAAGTGAAATGTTATGAGAGATCATAGATAGGTGTGACCACAACATAATTAGCAATAATGAGCCTAACTGTAACTCTTCTACTTCCTTGAAACAGAAGTAAGTTTGACTAGGCAAGGGTGAGACTGGGTGGGTGGGGGCCTGGAATGGGGCCTCTGAGAGCAGGGAAAGGCTACATGGTGGTGAAAAGAGAGTGGAGAGCAATCCAAACTCTTCTCACTCAAGCTTTCAGAGAGAGATTCTCATTGAACTGGAATCTGAGGGGTAAGAGTTTGTTGGAGGTGGTAGGAGTCTGACTGCCACAGACAAGGGAAGCCTATTTCCTAGGAGAAGGAAACCTATATTAGGCACATAGACAAAGGTGACACTGCAGGTTAGAGGGACCAGTCCTTCTAGGCTATAGAATGGGAATGAGCCAGAAAAGAGTAGGAGAGGAGACCAGAGAACTGATAGAGGGACAGTCACAGTAAGTGGCTTTCTGGTCATCTACAAAGAATTTGTCTTTTACCTGAGGAAGAGCGACCAGAGTTGAGACATGACCTGCCATTTTCAAAGAGTCAGTCTAGTGTCTTTGAGGAGAACAAGATGTAGGAGAGCCATGCAGAAGGCTGACCAGCTAGGAAGCTTCTGAAGTAATCCGGGTGAGGAATGATGGTGACTCACAATAGCAGTGAGGAGGGCAGGGATTTAGTTCATATTCTGAAGGGAAAGCTGACATGATTGGATATGGAAGAAAGAAGAAGGCTTTTTTTATTGCTGCATGCTTGTAGTAGTATATTATGCTTGATTACATTCATCATGGGGAGTTGGTACAAATATATGGTGTGACGTTTCTCAATTCCTTTTGTGTACTGTCTCCTCTCCCTTCCCCTCTCTGCACCTCTTGGTCCTCTTCATAAGGGCAACTTGGTTCATGAAATTAATTTTTCCGTGTGTCTAATCACACACACAGACACACACACAAAAAAAAGGATGAGAGGGCCAGGGATATAGCTCAGCAAAATAAGCGCCTGCCTGGCAAGAGTAAGGTCCTGGGTTCAATCTCCAGTACAAAAAGAAAAAAAAAAAATGGATAAGCATCAAATGAAATTTCCCAATAAGGTCAGCACTGAGGCTAACCTTTGAATTTGATTTGCTTCTTTGAGCTCCTTTTTCAGAGTGCTATGGTTTTCATTGCAGAGGTCTTTCACTTTCTTGGTTAGGTTGAATCCTAAGTGTTTCATTTTATTAATACTACTGTGAAAGGCATTGTTTGCCAAATTTCTTTCTCAATGTTATTGGTGTGTAGAAAGGCTATTGATGTTTGAGTGTTGACTTTGTATCCTGCTATGTTACTGAATTTGGTTATTAATTCTAGGAATCATTTGGGGTTTTCTATGTAATGGATCATGTCATTTAAAAATAATGATAATTTAAATTCTTACCCTCCTGCAAATGTCTTTTTTTATTTTTTCTTTTGCCTGATTGCACTTGTTAATAATTGAAGAACTATAGTGAAGAGAAATGGTGATAATGAACATCTTTGTCTTGTTCCTGATTTCAGATGTTTAGTTTCTAGCTTTTGACCATTTTATATGATATTGCCTGTTGGTTTGTAATAGATGGATTTTATCACATTGAGACAAAGATCTTCTATGCATATTTTCTTAGAGATTTTTTAGTAGGACTGGATGTTGCACTTTGTCTTTTTTGGGTTTTATGCATCTATCTAGATGATCATGTGATTTTTTTTCATGCTTCTGTTTATGTGGTGCATTATGTTTATTATGTTGTGTATGTGGAGCCATCCTTGAATTCCTAGGATAAAGATTACTTGGTCTCTGATCTTTTTGAGTGACTTTTTGCATTCTGTTTGCCAGAATCTTGTTGTCATGGAAGCTTGTGGTCATTCATCCATCAATTTTGAAGAAAAAGTTTGCAAAGATCTATAAGTCAAGTTTGGAAATTGTTACTCTTCGGGGCTTGAAACTTTTCAGTCTAAGCCCTCCTGGCCTTTAAAGTTTGCATTGATAAATCTGCTGTAATCCTTACAGGTTTATTTCATATGTGATTCATTGTCTGTCTCTAACAGCCTTTAACATTTTGTCTCTACAAAGGACTTCTGCCACTTTGAGTATTATGTGCCGCAGAGAGGTATATTTTCTCTTTTTCCTTTTCTTTTTCTGTATTTTTTCTTTTTTTTTTTTGGTGGTGGTAGTATTTGGAGTTCTCTATGCCTCATATATCTCTGTGTTTATCTCTTTCCATATATTTGAGACAATATCTGCTATTATTTCTATGAATAGTTTCTTTACAATATTTGCCATGTCTTCTGATTGTTCAGTTATTCTTTTCTTTCATTTGTGTATTTGATATAGGGTCTCACTATACAGATCAGACTTGTGGTGATCCTCCTGTTCTCAGCCTCCCCAGCACTGGGATTACAGGCATGCGTCACCACGACCAGACTCTGTCACCAGCTCAACGCACCCTGGGGGTGAGACCAGCATGGCATGCAAGACTAAGGATGAACCCTGGTCCCTGCGTTTGCCAGAGCAGGTGCTTAGTCCACTGAGCTATCTCACCTGCCCTCAGTTATTCTTATTATTACTTGAGATTGCTGTTCTTATTGTCACCTAGCAGTTGCTAGATCTGGTTTTCATGTTCTCTTGTTGCCTTTCTCTTGTAGGCTTTTAGTAGTTTGTCTTTGAAGGCATTGTTGTCTTCTAGTTCTGAAATTCTGTCCTTGTGTTAGTCATTTCTGTGGCCCATACTTACTTTTTTTTAAAAAATGAATTTAGGACAGGGTATACAGGGTCTCACTACATAGATTGGATGCACAGTGATCCTCCTGTTTTCAGCCTCCAGAGTGCTGAGATTACAGGCACGTGCCACCACGCCCAGTCTCAATTGCTGTCTCACCCTGGGGATGGGGCCAGCACAGCACACCGAGGATCGAACCCTGGCCATTGTGCTCTGCCAAAGCAGGCGCTTTAGTCTGCTGAGCTATTTGGCCGACCCTACTGCTGCCCATACTTTCAGTACAACTTTTTAATCCCCTAGATTTCTGATTGAAACATTTACATGGGCTCTAATTCTTTCCTAAACTGGTCATTCATATTTCATATCAGTTTGCTTAAGTCATCTTTTTATTAGTGTTTTCTGAAAGTTTCTTGATCACGTTGGTTATTACTTCCATGGCCTGTTTAATTATATTTTTTGGCGTTGCGCTCAGTGCCTCTTTGATCTGTTTTCGAACCTTTTCCATTATCCTTTTGAGTAATTTCCATGTGTGGCTTATGCAATTCCTCCTCTGAACTGGGTTGGCTCTGGGGGAAGCTGAGAATTTGAGTACTTTGTTTTCTTGTCTTCTCATGTTTCAACAATGATTCAATAAATATCAAGTAAGTCAGCTGCAGTAGTATCAGGCAAATCAGCTATAAATCAAGCAAATCAGCTGCTGTGGTATCATTTAAGATAAGTGGATATTACCATAATACATGAACCAATTATATACTACCCTTAACCTTAGAGGAGAAATCCACACTTACAGCATAAATATCAAAACAATCCAGGTATTGGTACACAGCCAATAGGCACTAAGTGTGGTAGCCATATCTTCTATAATTGCAGAAGTGAATTCAGTGCTAATTTATGCAGTCAGCTATCTAATGACCAGTAAAGCTTTAT
Organism: Tympanoctomys barrerae; assembly: GCA_002564285.1. Classification (NCBI taxonomy): domain Eukaryota; kingdom Metazoa; phylum Chordata; class Mammalia; order Rodentia; family Octodontidae; genus Tympanoctomys; species Tympanoctomys barrerae. The sequence goes on from NDGN011374894.1 coordinate 7,701, forward strand.
GGTTACTATTAAAATGATAGGGTGTTAGTGAAAGGGAAATCTAAAAAAAAGAAAAACTTGAACTTTTAAACTGTATGATATGAGAAGGAGGAGAAAGAAGTGGGGAAGGAAAAGGATTCTAATAGAGGTGGGTGAGTAGTTATATAATTAAGGAGAGGTAACAGAAAATAATTGTTGAGAAGTAAAGGATGAAAAAGGAATAAGTGAAGAAATTATATGATAAATAAAAATACAAGGGAAGGGCCGGCCAAATAGCTCAGAAGATTAAAGCACCTGCAAGCAGATACAAGGGCCAGGGGTTCAATCCCTGGGCCTGCCACACCAGCTCCGCCCCCAGGCCATGCTGAGACAGCAGTTGAGACTGGGAGTGGTGGCGCGCACCTGTAATCCCAGCTCTTGGGAGGCTGTAAACAGGCGGATCACTATGAGTCCGATCTAGTTGTGAGACCCTGAACACCCTGTAGACCTGTCCCTAAAACTACAGGGGAAAAAAAAATACAAGGTAAAAAGTTAAAGGGAGACAAATGAAAAGGCAGAACAGGAATAAAGGAAGAAAATACCTTCCTCCCCCAAGTGGGGGGGGGTAGGACAAAAAAAGCAAGGTAAGAGAAAGGAAAATTCTTCTACCCTCTATACATGCATGAAGAAATAGGAAAGAAAAAGAAGACACATACTCATTAGTGAAAAGAGAGAAAAAGAAAAAAAGGAAGGATAGAAGAAAAAGCCCCCCCCCAATTTCCTGTAATTTTGAATGCATGGATTTTTCCAGAATCAACTGTTTTGGAACAGTGTCCCATTCAAGGCTTGTCCCTGCTCATGCTGGCTGTCAGGCTCCTGGCCCAGGCTGGCTGTTGTAGGCAGCAGCAGATGAGTCAGTCAAGCGTGCCAGCACCGTGGCTCTCACACTCCAAGGAATTCACACTGACCTTGGCTTCTGGTCATGGAGTGGAGCTGTCTCCTTTAGCTCAGCCCCTCAGGGGTCTCTCTCCAACATGACTACAGACTGTCTCCCCCATCTGTTTTTCACCCAGTTACTTTGGGAATGTAATACCAGGAGCCCTGGAATGGACTCAAGTGGCTCTTGTGGGTCCCGGATTCAAATAGTCTGCCCTTCCCTGAAATGGCACCCCAGCAAACACTCCCTCCACAGTTATGGTTATTGTACTGTACTGGAATCACTCACCAGCTGTTGCCTGCCAGAGGACAGCCAGTGGCAGAGTCCCAGCTCTCCTTGTAGGTCACAGCTACTGTTGGCCCCGTCCAGGCTCCTGCGGTGTTACTGTCGGAAGTCAAGGTTTTATTCCAAAGCTGTTGCTCTCACTAACTAAAAGAGCGAAGTTGACCTCATTAGAATGATGAGGGTTTTGGAGGGATGCAATGAGAATTCTGTTCTTGAGCTCACTAATGCTAGGTATGTGTCTTATGAAGTGGATTAGATTTGGCAACACAGTGATGATTAATGANGGGTGGGGGTGGGGGTAGGGGTGCAAAAGCAGCTCAGAGAAGGTTCAAAGGAAATGGAAGTGGAGAGGGCCGGCGTGAACAGCTCCTTCCAGGCCTTTTCGCTGCAGTGAGGAGCGTTAAAACCAGAGGCAGCCAGATGTAGGAGATACAGAGTGGGAAGAGATTTATTTGAGAGGAAGATGTTATAACCTATTTATTTTCTGATGCATGGGACCCAGTGAAAATCTGATGGTTCAGGAGCTGGTCTGTAGGCAGGTAGTAGGGTTGGCTTCCATGGCCTTCAGCAGAGCTTGCTGTCGTGTTGTTCATGGCAATGGGAGGCAGAGCACACGGCACAAATGCAAATGACAGCAGTAGTGAGGGTGTATGGCAGCTCTCTCCTTCAGGCTCTGGGAAATTATTATGAATGGGACTGGATTTTAAGGAGGAAATGAGGGATGAGATATGAAAGAGCTGTCTAGGAATGTGGGGTCTGGGGGCCTAGGGAAACCCTTCAGTCTCATCATCTGTCAATCTGGACTTTCTACCAACCCCCCACCACAGACAACTTCAAGAATAAAATCCAAAACTAAACAAAAAACCCTGAAGACTCAAATGAAATAAAAAGAAAAAAAAGAAGAGAATTCATTTTAAAAGCATTAAAGACCTAAAACCTGGCCATGCATTATCACACTAAAAATTCAGGAGTAGAACCAAAGGAAGCCCCGAAACCCAGGCTCCCTCCGGCCTGAGGGTGTGAGCAGAAGGGACATGCATCACTGTGTGGAAAGGGGCCTGGGCATCAGGCACCCACTGGACTTCCAGCCCTCTGTGCTCACCAGCAGTCTGCCCACCTTGATGGGACATGAGGAAAGAGAATGAGGCAAGGCCTCTGCCTTACCAACCGAGGGCCTGAGGAAGATGAATTCAGACCGTGGTCCCTTGAGAGATGAAAGACAGACTAGTGAACGCAAGGATTTTGCTTCCTGTGTCACTGAGCAAACAAAAGAAACCAAAAGAAGAGGATCTCACATGGGGGTAAGAGAATAAGCTAAGGGAGGGGGTGGCAATAGGCTCTTCTTGGACCCCCCACACAGCCTCAACTACTCCCTGTGCCACCATGTTAACTTCTGGGAACAGTGAACGGCTGACTACAGTGGCCTGCAGTCAGCACTGCAGTGCCTTGCGCCCGACCTCGGAGCCTGCACAGGGCCAGGCCCAGCCTCGCACATGGCACACCAAGCCCTCTGAGCTTTGCCCAAGTCTGCTTGCCTATCCAGCCTCACCACTCCCCATGCCCTGCCTCAGAACTTTCTTTACCAACACCAAAGTGTGTGGCCCTATTGGGGCTGTAGGGATCAGAGGGACAAAGAATGAACATACATGGGTGTCCATGCAAGGCAGAGACAGTGGGTGATGTGACATTGCTGGTGCATAAGAATGAGAGTGTATGCGCGTGCATGTTTTACTCTATATAACCAGTGAGGGGTACAAAGGACGGGACAGGTTTAGCAGAGGTGCCCAGTCCTCTGCTGGGTCCGCACCCTACTGCCTATGCAGCCAAGTGGAACTATATTTCTCTTGGGAATATAGCAGAAAGTCATACATTCCCGGACTTTGTGAAGGACTTTGCAAACCACAAAGGCAGATCAATGGTAACCAGTGAGCCTCTGGTCTGCACATAGGGCCGAAGCAGTCAAGATGGGCAGTGTTGCTGAGAACACAGGCTGGCTTGGCTTTGGTTCGTATCAATCACTGTTCTTCAGCGCAAGGAGCAGGAACTAACTCTCAGTACTTAGGTTAAAAAGCATTTATGAGAAGGATAGTCAGGGGCTCTGCCGAAAGTCTGCGGAAAGCTGGAGAATGGGTACACATCAGGGACTCAGGAAGCCAGGCCACAGAAGCCCTGGGCTGGAGCCACAGCAAAACAGTTTTTGTTATGCAACCCAGCCCAGACTTGCTTTGAAAGCCCCTTTCCTTGCATCCTACTAGGCAAGATCCAAAGGTGAGCAGAGGCAAGTGCTCATCTGGCTGCCCAGGAGAGGGAGCCTTCTGCCCATTGAGACTCACAGAGTAAGCGAAGGCCCTGCAAATCAAAACGCTGTGGAAATACTGGTGAACAGCAACTACAGCAAAAACAATCCTCCTGCAAAGTCAGACACAGGGGGTTCAAATCTCAGCTCTGTCACATACTCACTGTCTGACCTGGAGCCACACATGCAACCTCTCTGTATAACCTTCCATTTTGCCCTTGGCTCCGTCTGTGTAATCGTGCGTCTCTTACTGGGTGGTGGTAAAGATTGAAGATCCCTTATGGGATCACCAGGCTCCAGTGGAGGCTCAGACTACCCTTCTTCTTCCAATAGCTGTGTTCTTGGGCGGGACTTGGGGGCAGAGAGGTCCAGGATTTCACTCACAGCCTCAGCCCTTGGCTGCTGCTTGCTCAGCACTTTCCCAGGGATCCTGCCCTGCCCACCAGAGCAGGGTGGGCCTTTTCTTCCACACTTCCACAGCCTGACCCCAGGCTTCCAAGACCAGGTGAGTCCCGAGAGCAGTCTGAGACCTGTGCTTGGCCGGGTCTCAGAAGCCTGGACGTCTCTTCCCTTCTCCAGGAAGGAGCAGTAGAGGAAGTGCGTTCGAGGAAGTCATAGCCCTGAGGGCACCCTCTCACGGGGGTAGGAGCCAGGGTCTGAGTTGCAGCTTCAGGGAGCAGCACCAGGACCAGCTGATGTCAACACTGTCCCTTGGACAGTCCTCAAAGACCTCAGCACTGCAAAGTAGGCTGGTGACTGCAGAAAGCCCCCCAGGGCACTGCGGGACAGTCTCTTGTAAAGGGTACCAATGTGATGCAATGTGTTGCATTGTGTTCCCTCTGGGCTTCGATCTTCAGACCAAATACTGGGAAATGGCCTCCCTGTCTGAGGAGGGCAAAGGGAAGCAGCTCACCTGTGGCCAGGGTGTGTAAGTCTGGTGCGTTCCACTTTACCCCTTTGAGGAAATGCTTCTAAGAAGCATGAAATAGAACTTCGTGAGGGGTTGATATCTTTCCACTTGGCAAATGCTGTAAATTTATAGGGCACATGGTGCTCCCTGCCTATTCTATTCCTGTCCTTAATCTACCCACATTCTCTGCCAGCCGGGCAGAGGCCCAGAAGATCACTGTGTCCACTCACTGCTCAGGCCTTGCCTCCCATTGTGGTAGGGCGAGGGAGGTAGCCTGGAGCGCTGCCTCATCTTCATTTATCCAAAGCCCACAGCTCCTTGTTCAGGGACCAGCAAATTGTCTCGAAAAAGTAAGAGGAGGGAACACAGTACTGCTTGACCTGCCCAGAGCCAATGGATGCCAGAGGAGACATCGGCTGACGTGGTTCCTGGCTTCCCACCAGAGAGCAGAGGACATGAAGGGCATAGCCACCTTAGGCTCAGGGGAAGCTTCCCAGAGTGTGACTTTCTTAGTCTTAAAGACCACTATCCAGTCTCTTAGCAAACTAGAATTCTGAATCTGCCCACCAGAAAGGGTCCTGGAAACCATCTTTTCCTGACTCCACAACTCTTCTGTGCATGTCCCATTTCCTTTTCTCTTCCTGACCAAGGCAATCTTTTATTCAGACATTCACCAACTATGTATTAAGCTCCATGGTGTCCGAGGCACAGTCATAGACATGGAAACTAGAGTAAGAGAATCCTGACAATGTGTAGTGTTCTCATTGGCTAGGGATAGAAGATAAATGCCAACAAAGGCATAATTAAATATGTCATCAATGATGAGTCTGTAACACAGGGAGAGAGGAACATGTAGTAAAGGCAGGTGGAGAAGACATGTGTCCCCTATTTAAAATATAACATTGAGAGAGTTATCTTCAAGGTGGGGATGTTTGGATCAAAGCCTGAGTGGAGTGATGGAATGAGCCATTGCAGGTCGGGGTCAATAGGATTTCAGGCAGAGGGGATGGCAGGGACCTCAGACCTGGTGGCTGTGACGACAGCAGGGTTGTGAGGAGCAGGAGACAGAATCACTGGGAAGACAAGGAGAGCCGGGTGACACAGGACTGAGGGAGGAATGCGGATTTCATTCTGAGGGTGGTAGAGAGGGCAAGAAAGGAGCAAAGAGAATTTGTGGGTTTTTTAAATTTGAGAAGCAAAAAGTGGGTTAACATTTTTCTGTAAGGGAAATAGCCAGAGTTGGGAAGCAGAATTTTAAGGATTCAGTTTGGGGCATGACAAAGTATTCATTTTTTTAAAAAATGTACTTAGTACAGGGTCTACAGGGTCTCACTATACAGATTGGACTTGTAGTGATCCTCCTGTTTTCAGCCGCCCAAGCGTTGGGATTACAGGCACACGCCATCCCGTCCAGTCTGTCTCCATCCCAGTGCACTCCAGGGGTGGGGCCAGCGCGGCACTCCTGAGATTGAAACCCCCTCTCTGCGCCTGCCTAAGCAAAGGGTTCATTTGTGAGCAAAGTGAAGATACTGAGCCGATGGCTGGAACACATAAGGCTGAAGTTTAGAAGTCGGTAAGAGTCCCCTTGTAAGTCGTAGGCTAGCTAGACGAGGACTGACAAGAGTTCCTCAAGATTTGATACCCAGAAAGTCACTGGACCTTCCCTTGCCAGAGCGACATCAGGGGGCTGGTAAGGGAAAATGGCAGTTCATGAGAGTAGTCCTGTGAATATACATTATTATTTTTTTCGAAAGAACTGAAGTTTGGCTTTTTTCAATCTATTTTTCTTTGTTTTGTATTTTATATTTTCTACCCGTATCTTCCTTCTTTGCTTCCATTTACTTTTTAAACTACTGTTTTTATTAGTAATTATTTGCAATACAGAATGATTACATTGATCACAGAGTTAGTTCCTATTTATGTTTATATTCCCTTACAGCCCATCTGTTGTAGTCAGGGTGTATAAGGCAAACTATGTAATACAGAACACATAATTTATAGGATTATGTTATAATATTCACCCAAATAGTCAAATGCAGAAGATGTAGATCTGTCAACACACTAGAGACCCAAAATATCTAACTGAGGGCCTGGAGCCCACGGCAATGTCCTGTGTGTGTCCAGCTGGAGGCCAAGAGCCCACAACAATCTGCACGTCTATATCAAGGACCTGCGTGGGAAGGCCTGCGGTCAGTCGTGGAAGCGAGAGAGACTGCATCAGCGGGGTGAAGGGTCCTGACCAGCAGGCCGAGGCACCTGCGCTGCAGCCAGGAGGCGATGCTCAAGGAAAGGGCTGGGGCTCCCCCTAAAAGTTCAGCCGGGTGCTATAAATTGAGCTCCAGCTGTCAGTCCACCACACCCGCCCTCCCCTGTCCCCTCATCTCTTGTCCCCTCCACACTTTGAGAAGATCTATCTCCCTGTTTCTTGTTTTCATTTTGCTGTTTAATTTGTGTATATTTTGCGTTTCTCCAGCCAGGCGATGTTCAAGCTTGTATGTTTGGTTTAAGTCATGTAATAGTACGGTCTCAAGGTGCATCATGTGTCTACACTTGTCTCAGATTTATCTTTATGGAGCAATTCTCCATTGTGTATAAATACCACATTTTATTTATCTATTTTTTTCTGTAGCTTTCAGGATATAGCTATTGTGAGTTTGCTGCATAAACATGGGTATGCTTATGTCCCTGTAATGAGATGTCTGTGCCTCTTTTGGGGAGATACCTAAAAGCAGGGAATAGATACATCAAGCAGAATTCTTATCTCTAAGTTTTTGAAGAGTCTCCGCACTGCTTTGCGTAGTATTTATGCAAATTCACACCAACAGTGTATAACGGTCCCTTACCAGTAATTGTTACTTGACATCTTGATATAGCCATTCTTTCTGAAGTAAGATAAAATCTCAGTGTTGTTTAAATCTGCATTTCACTAACAGCCAGAGATATTGAACATATTTTCATATATCCACTGGCCATTTATACTTCTTTTAAGAAATGTCTCTTCATTTCAGTTGCCCATTTTTGATTGGGTCTTTTATTTTAAGGACTCTAATATTGTTTTGAGATTTGTATATGTCCTAAGTATTAGTCCTCTGTCTAAGAAGTAGCTGGCAATTTTATTCCCAAGCTGTAGGTCATCTCTTTGTTATTGTGGTTGTTTCATTTGTTGCACAAAAGCTTTTTCATTTGATATAATCCTACTAGTTGTTCTTGTTATTTCTTGTGTCATTGGATCTGTTCAAAAGTACTTAATATGACTGTGTCTTCAAGAGTTTGACTTATTTTATCATCTAGCAGGTTGAGTACACCTATTTAATTTACATCTTTGATCCATTTTGTGTATGGTATATGGTGAATTATAAGGGTCTATATTCAATATTCTGGGCCTGGGGAGATGGCTCAGTAGAATAAGTGCTTGCCTGGCAAGTGCAAGGGCCGGAGCTCAATCCTTGGTTCCACCCCTCCCCCCAAAAAGAAAGAAACAAAGAAAGAAAGAAAGAAGTTATATTCAATCTTCTGCAGGTGTATAGCCCATTTTCCTAACATCTAAAGAGGCTGTCTTTTCTCCATTGTATGTTTCAGCCCCTTGCCACAGGTCACATTACTGAATTGCCTGGGGCTGCTTCTGCATTGTCTTTCTGTTCCTTGATCCCCACATCTGTTTTTGTGCCAGTACCACACCGTTCTATCACAGTAGCTTTGTAATATAACTTTAAATCTGGATTGGAATTCCTCATGCTTTCTTATGATTTCCCAGGATGGTTTTGCTAGTCTGGGCCTCTTTTGGTTTTATATGAATGTTATGGTCATTTTTCTCTAGTTCTGTTAGAAATACTAATAATATTTTGATTAAGATTGAATTAAATCTCTGTATTAGTGCTGGTAGTATGGCCATTTTGACAATATTGGTCCTGCTCCTCCAGGAACAGGGATATTGTTCCACATGCCTAGTGCCATCCTCGATCTGCTTTCTCAGAGTTCTACAGTTTTCCTCATACAAGTCTTTCACTTTCTTGTTCAAGATTGATGGTACTGTGAATGATATTTTTTTCTCTAATGTCTTTCTTGGTGACATCATTATTATTGCATAGGAACACTACTGAATTTGTGTGTTGATTTTGTATCCTGCCACCTCACTGAATTTGTTTATCAGTTTTAAGAATATTTTGGTGGAATTTGGTGGAATTTATTTGGTGGAATTTTTGGTGGAATTTTTGGGTCTTCTAGGTAATGGATCATGTTATCTGCAATGATAATTATATGGCTTCTTCCTTTCCCATTACATACTACTTTTATTACTTTCTCATGCCTCATTGCTTTGGCTAAAGTTTCAAGTATTATGTTCAACAGGAATGAAAATAATGGACATCTTTGTCTTGTTTCTGATTTTAGAGTGAAAGCTTTCAGCTTTTCTTCATTTGATATGACATTGGCAATAAATGGATTTTATCAAATTGAGATAAGGTCCTTCCTTAACAGTTTAAAAAATTTTTAGGGGCCGAGGAGATGGCTCAGTGGAATAAGTGCTTCCCTGTCAAGTGCTTCCCTCGCAAGCACAAGGGCCTGAGTTCAATCCCCAGCTCCCCCCCACCTCAAAAAAAAAAAAAAAAAGAAAAAAGAAAAGAAAAAGAAAATTTAATCTTTTATCTGTTCATTTGGTATAGGGTCTCACTACACAGCGTGGGCTAATAGTGATCTTCCTGTCTCAGCATCCCCAGTGCTGGGATTACAAGCAGGTGCCACCACACCTGGTTTTGGTGGCCAGCATGGTGTGCCCAGGGTTCCGAAGTGGACATGGTATGTGGTACTGGGAATTTAACCCAGGTCTTTATGCTTGCCAGGCAGGCACTTAGACTTCTGAGCTATCTCCGCAGCTCTCTACACTAGTTTTTCAGGGTAGATTTTTTTCCAAGGCTTTCTCTGTATCTATTTAGATAATCATATAATTTTTGTCCTTGCTTTTCTCTATGTTGTGTACCATATTTATTATTTTGCATATGTTGAGCCATTCTTGTATCCCTGGGATGAAGCTTAGTTTGTCCGAGTGTATGATCTTTTTGATGATTTGTTATATTCTGTTTGCCAGGATCTTGTTGAGGATTTTTGCAACTATGCTCATGAAAGAGACTGACTTGTCATTATCTTTTTTAGTAGAGTAGTTGTCTGCTTTGGGAATAAGGGTAACGCTAGCTTCCAGAAATGACTTTAAAACTACCCTTTCCCTTTCCATTTTATTAAAGAGTTGGAGGAATATTGGCAGTGTATCCTCCCTTAAGGCCTTCTAGACTTCAGCAGTTTATCTACTGACTTACGGGCTTTTCTTAGTTGGCAGTCTTTTTTTAATGCTTAAATTTTATTGCCTGTTATTGGATTATTCAGGGTTTTTATATCTCTTTGGTGCATTTTGGCTAATTCATCTCTATCTAGGAATCTATTTCTTCTGGATTCTCTAATTTTTTGGAGTACAAGATTTTGAAAATCACTAATAATCTGGATTTCAGTGGTATGTGTTATTTCATTTCCAATTGCATCAATAGAATCTTTTCTTCCTTTTTGTTAAAATTGGCTATGAATTTGTCATTTTGTTTAGTCCCTGAAGAACCAGCTCTTAGGTTCACTGATTTTGTACTTTTCAGTCTCAACGTCAGTAATTTTTGTTTTGATATTGATAATTTCCTTCTTTATACTAGCTTTGGATTTGGATTTTGCTTGTCTTCCTATGCCTTGAGGTATATTATTAGGTTATTTATTTGGGATGGCTCTGTTTTTCTAATATGAGCATTCATAGCTATAATGTTCCCTGTGCAGAGTGCTTTCACTGTATGCCATAGGCTATAGTATGTTGTATTTACATTATCCTTTGATTCTAGGAACTAATTTCTTCTTTGACTTCTTTTATAACTCATGGATTATTCAAGAATATATTGCTAGATTTTCACATGTTTGCATAATTTCTGTGGTTTCTTTTACCATTGACTTCTAGTTTTATTGCAGTACAATCTAATAATATGCATAGATAACCTTGAGTCTTTTGTATGTAAGTATGTTTTTATATATAAGTGTGTTTGTGGGCTCATAGTCATGTATTTTGTAGGAAATTACATCTACTTCTAGGGTGAATGTTTACTCTGTTTTTGTGTACAGCCCTCCATAAAAAAATTATTAAGTCAATATATTTGAAGGCATGGTTCAACTCAGACATTTCTTTTTTTTATTTTTTATTTTATTTTTTTTCAGACGTTTCTTTATTGATTGCTTATTTCATTGATCTATTTGTGAAAGTGTAGTATTAAGATCCCCCACTATACTTGTGTT
>NDGN011374921.1:0-18304 GCA_002564285.1 Tympanoctomys barrerae
GACCAGAGGACTAGAGCTCAAGGGGCGGGGCCAGAGGACTAGAGCTCAAGGGGTGTGATTAGAGGACTAGAGCTCAAGGGGCGGGGCCAGAGGACTAGAGCTTAAGGGGCGTGACCAGAGGACTAGAGCTCAAGGGGTGGGGCCAGAGGGGTGCGAGCCATTAGACTGGCAACACTGCCCCCTACTCCTGCAGGCTTTGTGCAGTGTGGAGCAGATCATCCTGGACGCCAGGGCGCCCCAGCCTCTCCTCCAAGCCCTGTAGTGCAAGGTGTCATTGTCTGAGATTGAGGCCGCCTCAGGCAAAGATGTCTGGGGAAGATGACGTCGCTGACCCTCTCTCTGAGCAAATAAGGCTCTGAGGTCTTGCTACAAAATTCAGGCTGTTTTAAACTGTGAAAGCCAGGCTGACCTCCAATTCATGGCAATCCTCCTGCCTCAGGCTTCTGAGGGTTGGGATTATAGAAACCATTCTGGGGATTTCTCTACTCTCAAAATAGTCTGCCTTGGAGCCAGCTGAGTATGGAGTGAAACCTCCAGTAACTCTGAGCTAAATAAACCTTTCTTTCCTTAACTTTATGTGTTTGGTATTTTTGGTATTTGTCTCAGCAAAAAGAGAAAAGTAACCAAAATAGGTGTTGATTAGGGACGGTTGCTGGTGGGCAGAAGGTGCGAGGTATGGGGCAGAGGGGATCTGACAGGCCACCGAGGTTCCCTGTATCCAGACTGTTCTTAGGCTGTGGACCAGGAGGATAGAAATGGCTCTGCCCCTTACCCTGGCACCTGCCACCTAGTGTAGGTGGCTCCAGGAAATGGAGTGGTTGGCCCTCAGCAGAAGGACACTTTGAGGAGTGTGACTGGGCGGGGTCTGGGCATTGCTGCCCACAACTGCACAGGAAGTAGCTAGCGAGGATTCTGGTGGCCTTGCCTCCTCAGCAGCCCAGGAGAGGCAGACTGGCGAGGTGAGATACAGCTCCTGTGACTGAGTCCACTCTTTGGGCCCTGCGGACACCACTGTCCCCTTATCTACTGCATGTTCTAGACTTCCTCCCCTGTCCCTCCCCACAGCCCTGTGTCATGGCTTGGATCTAGATATACCCCCAAAGCCTCCGACCCTCTAGGCGGGACTTCTTGGGAGTGGGTAGATTATGTGTGTAATACTGGGATTCAGGATATGTGATACTGGATCAGCCCATGGATTGGTTTAGTATAGTTCTGGCTCTGATTAATGGGAAGCCCCAACCACCAGGCTTATAGCCCGGATGGAATAAAAAGGGAGGCAGACAGGAGGCTTTCTGCCAGTCCTACTATGGGCTGTTTCTCTGCAGCACCCTCTGCCAGGCCAAATGTGGACCAAAACTTCTACAAACCCTGGGCTGAGATAAACCCTTTCTCCTTTAACTTGTGGGTGTCAGGTACTTGTCTTAGCAATGAGAAGGTAGCTAAGAGACCTGGCATCTTTCCTGTAGGGAATCCAGAACTTCACCCAGAGGCCTTGAGTCCCCTGTCACCATGCCTGTCTCCTTCTGGGCTTGTGACACTTGTGCCTGTACAGTTGTAATTATCCAGAGACTTAGCAGTTCACCTGGTCTATACACCTGTTCCTTAGACCCCCCTGAAAATACCAACCCACATCCTGCTGGAGCAATGTTGTCCCACCCTACTGGCACAATGACTTTTCTTCTTGCCTGCTAATCTCTAGACACAAATGCTCCAGGCAGAAATCATACCACATAACACCAGTGGGAGCCCTACAGGGTCTCCTGGAGAAAGTGTGTCCCTCTGGGGACCAGCACCCCCAGCCCTAGGGCTCAGCACCTGCAATCCTGGAGAGCAGCAGGTTGAGCCCTGCAGAACCTGCTTCACAGGGCTGGGGAGTGCAGAGCTACCTGCAAGTCCGCGGGGTCAATAGCAAGCGGGGCTCATGCTCCCGTGCCTCGGCTTCCGGATCTCGGGCTCTTTCCTCCAGGGGCTCACTCACTGAAGACATATGGTGCATGTAGATGTTATACCTGCAGGGCGGCATCCTGTCCTTGTAGTGTTGCTTCCTGGGCTGGCTCCTCAGTCACAGCTTCAGTGGGCTGCTTCTCTGTCCCCAGGACTGGCAACCGAGGTGACAAGGTACATGCAACCAGAGGACTGATGTCCACCGCCCTCAGCACTGCTTTGCGGAGCAGACCTGGGAGACACCAACAGGCCTTGAGCTTCCTGCTTCGATGCAAGTTACAGCACTCGCCTTACATTGGAGGAAATGTCCCAACTGCACATTTTGACAAGGGGACCTGCCTGTGGGTGTGGCAGGGCCCTCAGTCCCAAGCTGCTGACTTACACCCTCTGGAGTATACATGTCATTGGTCACTTGTCGCCCACCTATCTGGATAAAACATATTGTCATTGATGACATGGGTGAGAATGACATTCCAGAGGCCCTGTCTCCAAGACAGAGGCTATGCTTGGAGCTCACAGCTGTGGGAGCAGGAAAAGGTCCACGCTGTAGTCAGGGTTTGCACAGGAAAAGAGTTAATACAGGACATAGAATTGATAGGATTATTTTATAATATTCACCTAAAGAATCAAACACAAAGGAGTGCAGGAGATCTGTCCGCACAGCAGAGACCCAAAGAATTTCGCTGAGGGCCTGGATCTCATGGCAATGTCCTCCACGAGTCCAGCGGAAGACCTGGAGCCCATGACCATGTCGCAGCAGTCTCGATCAAGGATCTGCACTGGGAAGGCCCCTAGGTCAGTGGTGGAAGCTGGAACGTTTGTGCCAGCGGGACGAAGGATCCGTGCCAGCAGGCTGAGAAATCTGCCCTGGAGCCAGGAAGCAACGCTCAAGGTCAGGACCAGAGCTCCCGATAAAGTACCACAGTCATCCTCTGTGACAGCACAGACCCAAGCTCCTCCGACAACTGCAGCTGAGTTCATACAGGAAAACAGCACACGCTTCTCCAGCAGGACCAGCCGCACCGCCTTCCCCTCCTGGTCTCCTCTTGCGCTGCGGGCAGCAATCCTCGGCGGGCCTTCCGCACGCAGAATCATGCTGCTTCAGTTCAGCTGCGTGTTACAAGTTGCCCATCAGTTAATCGGCCACTCTCACGGAGCGTTCTGCGTTCAGCTTGCATTCTAGGGGCTGTACCCACTTTGCTGCGCTTAATTCTTCGGCATTCCTGTACACTTCTTGTATCTCAGAGACACGATGAAGGGGACTCAGAAAAAGTGGAAGCATGGGTATTGTCGCGGTGTAGGAGTCAAAACAGAAGCCTGTGACTGTCCAGGCAGCCATGTTTCTCCCCTCTCCTGCCACCTTCTTGTCACGTAGAGGCCAAAGCAGGGCGGACACGAGGTCCCTGACCCGAGAGCTAGATGTCCCAGCAGCTGCGAGGAGGAGGCGTCTGCTGCCCGGGATCCATGCCTCGCGTCTGGGTGAACGAGCAGAGAAAGGGGAGGAAGAGGAATGCCGCCACCCAACGACACAGTGCCCGGGGCAGCAGGGAGAACAGTGGGTGGGGCAGGGCCACGTGGGCCACTCTGCTCAGCGGCTCACTCCAGTGGGCGGGACCTGGGCTAGTCCCTGATTAAAGTGGGTTATATGCTGCTCGTTTTAAATCTCCATAAAATACTAAGGAAATGCACATCCACCTTGTGGGTTTAAGACCTCACTTCCGACTCTTTAATCTCATATTATTAAAGGTGATATCAGGCATAATTAGCACATCAGCTGTCTCATCCTTGCAGAAAGATTGTTGAATTAATTTGAGCATACTGAGAATCAAGTCCTTGGGAGCACCAGGAGGCAAATCCACCCGCAGGCGCAGCCTCAGAGGAGAGCTCTGCACTCTCCATCAGGAGTGAGGGCTCCGCCTGGCTCAGCTTTCTGTTTCTGACTCTTGTCTTCACTTCTTCATCCTCTGCCATCTGCCCCCAAGGAAGTTTGAGAGCTGTGCTACACACAGCATTTTGGCACCTATAATAGGGACCTGGGGTACGTGTCATGCAGCAAGGGAGAGGACACCTCTGAGGGCGCGTATGAACGAGAACAGGCTCACAAGAAGCACCAGGAGAGAGGTACATTGCTACTGATTTCGTCAGGTGTAACACATGGAGCAAAAACAGGCTCACCAAGCGACAGCTGTGGATAGAAATGCTTGTGGTATTACTTAGTCCTGTGGTTACTTTTTTTTGTGGACTTGGAGCAGGGAGCATTTCAACCAGCCTACACTTGTTGAGATGACCACAGAGGATTTGACTCAGAGCACTAATTTAAAGCTGAGTCCTCAGTAAAAAGGGTAGTGGGACAGCAGTCCCCGGAGCTTAAGCTCCCAGCTTTGCTCATCAGATAGGAAAGGAGCTCCAGGAGCAAGACGGATCCTTCCCACGGAGAGTACTTCTCCTATTTCACTGCCACCCAATGTAACACCAACAACCTTAGCTGGGCCACAGGTGGCTACCTCTGCGTCCTCACTTCAAGACGTGTCACAGGGCCACGTCACCCAGGGCCACCACTATCCTACTTGGGAAGGGGCTAGGGCTGCAGGCTCACTTCTCGTTGCAGAGAGGGAGCGGGTGCTGGGCACGGAGAGCTTCCTGGAGGTGGTATGGCCTGGCCCACCTTGCCAAGGGTTCACAGGGCCTGTACCATGGAGCTGGTGTTTTCACACTGCTGCAGCCACGTGGGTGGTGGCAAGGTGGGCCTGGCCAGCCCTGCCCCCTTTGCGCTGTGATGTAAGCTCTGCCACAGCCCCACAGGTCTTCAGACCTCTGCCCACCCATGCCAAGGCACTCATACCACCCATGGCAGCTGGAGGCTCAGACCAGTGGACACGTGAGTGGGCAGCAATGGGAGAGTGACGCCTCCTCTGGCTGTGCCACTGAGGCCTCCTCTGGTGGCCCACGACACCCGTGGGATTCCAGTTTGCCAGTCGCCAGGTTACAATGAAGCTGAGGCCCTTGGTGCCCTCCTCTGGTGGCCCACGGCTGCCTGCAGGTGCTTAGGACTAGCAGTGGCCCAGCCCCTACACATGCTGACTTCCAAGCATTTGGTAAAACTTTTCATATTTTTCTTACCATGAGATTTCCTTATAACTCTGAAGATTTAAAAATTGTTAAACATGTTCACTGTAGACTCAATCTTCAATTATAGAAACAAAAACTATAAAACTATAGTTTATAGTTTATGTAAAACTCACACCCTATTATAGACTTCACATGGCAGAGTATACTATTAACTTTATTTGATACAGGGTCTCCCTATGTGATTCAGGCTCTTAGTGGCCCTCCTTTCTCAGCCCCCCAGTGCTGGGATTACAGGTGTGCCCTATCATGCCAGTTTCGGGGTCAGCATGTGCACCTGGGATCCTGGGGTGGCCTGGCATGCGGTACTGGGTATCAAACTTGGGTCCGTGCACTTGCCAGGCAGGTGCTTAGATCACCAAGTTATCTCTCCAGCCCACTACTAACTTTTAAAATCATACTAGCTGCCGTGCCAGCCCCGCCCCCAGGGAGCACTGAGACAGCAATTGAGACTGGGCGTGGTGACGCGCGCCTGCAATCCCAGCTCTTGGGAGGCTGTAAACAGGCAGATCACTACGAGTCCAATCTAGTAGTGAGACCCTGAACACCCTGTAGACCCTTCCCTAAAATACAACGAAACAAAACAAATTCATGTGAGATCTCTGCTAATTGACCCACAAACATTCTGATTGGTCTATTTATATCATTTATAATATAAATTTATCAATATATTTATATTATTTATATAGTATATATTTGAAACTTTGAAAATTATAAAAAGTTATAATTCAATTTGGTCAAAAGTATACTTGAGTGCCGTCCGATTCTGGAAGACATTTGTCTGTCTGTCCAGTCTCTTAAGCTGTGCACTTGCTTATTTGTCCAATCTGTTACCAATTGTTTTTATTTAAGCTCAACAATTTTTTCTCTTTTCCATTTTCTATTTTTTAAATATTTTTTAAAAGTTCTCATTTCCTTTTTCTTTTGCATATTTGGACCATTTGAAAGAGCATGCTTCCACCAAAGCTGCCAGCTGGCCAAAATGATGATAAAATTGGTTTTATAAATATAATGCACATTGTTGTTTATGTATTTTGACTTGAGAGTTTCTCATCGTTGAAAAGTAGTGTGTTAAGTGATATGAGATTTTCATAAGTCATCAAAAACTGAAGATAATTATACAAAACCCCCTTGGGTGGGGAGGACTTCTTGGTGAATAAGAAAGAAGCTGCCTGGAAACGTCACCCAGTTCCGGTTCACTGATGGGAAATCAGCGATCTCCACAGCCTTCTGGGAGGTCTCCCAAGAAACGTCATTAAAATACAGTATTGTGATATGCTCACATTGGCCATCACAAAAGATTAAGTTTTCTACAAATGAAACAAAGTTTTCTGGTTTGAAGATGCTGATACAAAACTAAATTAAGAAGCACAAGTTTTCATATGGCTGTGGCAGTTGGGTGCTACTAATCTCGTATATTCAGTGTGTCAGTGCCTTCAGATGTAGGGGTCCTCCAAGATGTACCACAGGGGTTGTTCATGGCGATAGGCTTTTCTTTCGGATGCAAGCGCTGGAACTGGAGGGGTGCAAACTGAATTCCAGAAGGGCTGCATAACTGTCCTGCTCACTCTGTCTCCAACAGAAGCCTCTCCTGGCAGCAGGCCAGTGTAGACTTCGTGCTGCTGTGCTTCTGAGTGAGGCCGTGTCTGCGCGTAGTCCTGGGCGCTGCAGGGCGCTTGGCAGGGATCCACTCACTAGATGCCAAGAGAATCCGCTCACAGTTGTGACAACTAAAGATCTCTCCAAACGCTGCTAAACAGCTCCTGCGAAGCAGAGCATCCCCATGTGAGGCTCACTGGCTGGGACTGGGCACTGCTAACTGTAGCTTTTCAAGCTACTTGCAAGCTTGGAGTGTGCCACCTGCAGGCTCTGAAGAGCACGAGGATGATGGGAGGACTCTGGAAAAGTGTGCTCCATAAAAGTTAAAGACTGGGGCTTCCTGGCTTCAGCGCCGCTCAGAGGTAATCAAGGTGCAGTGGAAAGACACAACCATGCAGGCCTGCTCAGAGCCTGCTGCAGCCAAGCACTCCCACCCTCAGGTCTCTCCGTGGAGACAGGGGCCAAGTGCATGATGGGGCAGCTGCAGGGTGTCCCCCTGCGTGGGCACCATGTGGGCACCTTCCCCAGCACTGACTGGAGCTAAGCGCCGTGAGCACTTTGGGCCCTCGCCCGTCGTTCTGCTGAATTGTTTCCTGATCCTTTGGGGGCAAACACCAAACATCAGAATGTGAAGCAGGATAACACGAAGGGAGGATAAAACATGAACTAAGGGATCAAGAGACCCGTGAGTGTAGCTTCTTACCTGTCACCAGAATCTGTACAAAGGTCAGCAAGGAACACTGTAACATGAGAGCCATGGTGTATCCTACCAGGTAGACAGCAAAGGGGACACAGGCTTTAGGCACTCTGCATGTGGCTCAGGCGCCCCTGGCTTCCATCCGCTGTCTGCAGCTCTACGTCCCCTCCTGACATGGTGGCAGAGCCTGAGGCAGCCTAGAATCCTGGAGTAACAGGACCTTGCTCAGCAGCCCTTAGCTAGTGACCAGAGCAGCTGGGGCGAGTGCCGCCGCACGCCTTCGTGGAGGAATCGATGAGCGTGGTCTACCTGGTTCCAGGGTGCCTCATATTTCCTTCAGGCTTTGCCTGAGAGAGAGTGCTTCACTGGCGGCGGCTTTGCCCGTCACACTCTTTGTTTCTCGTGCTGACCTTTCCTGGAAATTACCTCTTAAGTAGATTGTCTGTCTGCCGACTATTTCAGGTCTGTTTTAGAGGGTCACACACACACACACACACGCATGTGCACGTGCAGAGCCCTGCCAACCTGCATATGCTTCTGGCAGGCTGGGCTGTGTGCACAGGTGGATAGACACACATGCGCGTGTAACTCAAAGCTGCCACCACACGGAACACACGTGTGCACCACGGTTGTGGCCATGCAGGAGACAATTTCCGGAGTTTCATTTTGAGGTTGGTTGACCTGATTTCTCACAGCTAAGCAGACGTACACTTAGATGGCCAGGAATTTGCGTAGACTTGTGCGGTCTCATTTGGGCTGCACTTCCATTTTTTAACACATTTGACATATTATATTTCAGTCTTTACTGCAGCAGTTTCTGCTGCTATGTGCAATGAAGGCACGTGTTAGGCCTCACACAGACAGGCAGACTCTGGACCAAATCTTTACTTACACCCCTATTTTTAATGGTAAAAATAGTAAATGCAAGAAATTCTTAAAGATCCAGATAATATATTTTTAGTAATATAATATGCTTAATATATAAGTCTTAAACAAGAAATTACTTATCTGTTTATAAGTAGTTTGACATTTGTTCCACTGAGAAAATTTGCCTTGGATACTAGAGCATTAGGTACCAGACCCACAAAGCCTCTGCGCTCACAGGACGCAAACCACAATTCGGAGTGTCTACTGAAGGTTTGTCTTTACAATTACTGTAAATCTTACGTAAAGTATCTTATAGATATGTCTAATTTAAATGATAATCAAGCCTTGATCATATACAATAACTACTTTACACCACTTTTGTTACTATATGACATTTTCTGTCTTTACTGTGCATTCCTTATCAGATTACTGATTTTGTATTCAGACTTGCCTCAAGTCTGAAATGAAAAAATGTCACCTACGAACATAAACTCACTCATCCTTTGTTTGTGTGGGAATATATCCCCTTCTTCATTTATAAAGAATCATTTTTTGTTTTGTTTTGTTCTTTCGTTATGCCCTTCTGCAATCACCTGTCTCTTCGATAATAGCTGTCCTTCCAGGTGCAAAGTGGCACCTCATCCCGGTTTTGGTTTGCGTTTCCTTGACATTTGGTCATGTCAGGCACCATTTTATATACCTTTATCCATTTTAAAATCTTATGAGAAAATGTGTTTAGATTCCTTGCTTATTCGAACTAGGGTGTTTTCATGTTATTGAGTTGTGTGACTCTTTGTATATATTGGATATTGAACCCTTGTCAGACAAATGATTTTGAATACATTCTCCTAATCCATAGTCTGAATTTTCATTTTGCTGTTTATTTGTTTCTGGACGGAAGTTTCTTAGTTTAGCATAATCCCCTGTTCTATTTGTGCTTCTGTTATATGAGTTTCTGGTGTGATGAAAAAAATTTTGTAATGATTTCCAAGAAAAAATAAAATTCATGCCAAATCCAAGAACACAGCAGAACACACTACTGAGTGCTCCGCCACAGACAGCCACAACTTTTGCTAATCAGTTTCTCCTGGTGAACAAATGCACGCGTCTTAGGTGCAGCCTAATCTTAGCCAAGAATGTTGAGATTTAGAGGAAATTATCTCAGCCTCCTTCTCTGATGCCTGAAGGAGTTCAGTACCCTTCTCCGGGTCTCTGGATGCTCCTCGGGCCTTGTGCTCTCTGTCACTTCTGACTGCCATTTGCTACTTCTGTTGAGCTTTTGTTTGCATGAGCATCTTCCCACTGTGGTGGTCTCTTCCTGCTCTCATTGGACCCACCAGGACATTGGTCGTCTATCTTTGATTTCTGTTGCTATAAGAAAACACCCGAGGCTGGTTATTTATACTTCCTTCGCTCAGTCTGTAGGCCAAGTGCCTGGCACCACTATCTGCGCAGTCTGTTGAGGGCCTTGGGGTACATCACAATGTGGTGGGCACATGTGCAAAGAGAGATCACACGGAAGACAGAAAGCAAGAGAGGGAGCCTGAGGTCAAGTGTGCTTTGTGAGAACTGTTCTCTCAAAGGGGCCAAACCACCCTCAGGACCTGAGGTGGAGCTCTGTGATCTGCTCTACAACCACCTACTCAAGGTCCCGCCTCCACCACTACCACTTTGGGGACTGAGTGTCCCTCGCGTGAACCACTGGGGAAACTTCTTAAATCCCATCTGACACACCGCGCTTATTTCCAACAAACACACAGAAGTGTTTGTGTGTGGTGGACTCTAGCAGGCCTGTGGGAATTAGGAGTTCCTAGAGCAAAAGGAACATTGAACAAGGAAGCAGGAGCACACCTGTTCTTCTGGTGGTTCTTTTGGTGGTTCCGCGCTGGGAAACTTCCAGGGACCAAGTATCTTCCACAGTCCTGCCCTCCTCCCTCCTGCCACAGTGGCGTCCTCTGGAATCTGCCCCTTTCCTCGTGTGGTAAGTCCCGGGGCTGTTTGCTAGTTTTCCCAGCTTCCCTCTCTGAAATGCCTGTTCTGTGGGGAATGAAACGCCTCCACCCTACTAGTTCAGGAATGACAGTGCGGCACATTTTGGCTCATGCCACGTGTTGGCAGGTGATGGGGTCGCATCTGAGAACATCTTGCAGAGCCCAGCTTCATAGTCCTTAACTCTTTCTCCTTCCTGGTGACCGTGAAGCGTCCCAGAAGGCAGCGCTGGGATCCCCAGCCTGGGTGCAGAGAACAGGGAGTCTCTGGCTGAGCACCCTGTTCATTCTGCTAAGCTATGTGAGCTTTGCTTTGGGTTTTCTCCCAAGATCGCAGCACAATTGTTCTGTTCCAGCTTAATCGCTTTATTTCCTTCCTTTAGTGATGACTTAGAACCTCCAGGGCAGTGTCGAGTAACAGTCCCCAGTAGCAGGGACGCTAATGCGTTCGTTCGCAGTCTCAGGGGAGACATCTGCTAAGCATAATGTCCTCTGCGGCTTCTGTCAGAGTTAGGTTCTCTTCAAGTCCTAGTTTCCTAGATATGTGTTTTCAAAATCATGAGTAAATACTGAATTTCATTAAGTGCTTCGCTGCATATGTTAATGTGATCATATATTCTCCTTCAATCTTCTAAAATGATCAGTTATAGTAAGAGAATATCAAATCCACTGTGCACTACTGGAATAAAGCAGTATCCTTTTTGTATGTCATTGCACTTCAGTTGCTACATTTTACTTAGGTTTCTGCTTACGTATCCATAAAGATCGGCCTGTATTTGATCTTTCTTGCAACGTTTGTTTCAGGTTTTCCATCCATTTTTCTTGACATAAAAATAGTTTGAATTCCCTGGAATCCAGCTTGAAATTTTCTGTGAGCCCTTACTTTGGGGTGTCAGGTGCAGTCACCTGAGTTTTTCTAGGAATTTAAATTTTAAGCTTATTCTCATAAGTTCTTCCAATAACCTTTTATGAGTCTTTGATGTATAGGTCTCTTAGGATGTTTCCCTTGTGCATTTTTCACTCTTGAGCAACCCTTCTCGAGGGTAGGGGGCATATTCATTTTCTTGCTGCGCAAAAATTTCTCTAAAGCTCAGCGGTGTTTACTTCCTTGCACAGGCTCTGTAGGGGAGTCTGGAAACCGCTGGCGGGTCTGGCCAGGCCGTCTCATGAGGTCCCATCAGGGTGGTCTGAGGCTGCGGTTGGCAAGGCTTGAGAAGAGCCAGGGGAGGCGCCTCCGGAGCAGCTCCCTCCCATGCCTGCTGTGGGCAGCAAGCAGGAAGTTTCCGGAGCCCCAGGAAACCCTCACAAACGCTCCGAGGGCAGCCTGAGAGTCCTCACCGCAGGACAGCAGCTCTTCAGAGTGAGGCAACGGGGAGGAACCCGTGTCTCATGCACCCCAGTCCTGAAGTCACATATTGCCCTTCCACTCCTGGGCTCATTAGAAGAAACTTACCACCTCCAGCCTGCACTCAGGAGCAGAGCTGGGACCCCCAAGGGGAGGCTGAGGAAGGCGCAAGCACCTGCAAAGCCGCATAAGGGAGTACTAGGTGTCAGTCTTCGCAGGGAACTGGGGTTTCTTATTCCACCGAAGGCTTGTCTTCTTGTTCATTAATGCTTAGCCTTTCTTTATTATTTCTTTTTCCCTTTCAGCTTTTTGAGTTTAGTTTACCAGTCTTTGCTAAATGTCTTAAGATGAACACTAATAATTACTCTTTCTTTTTTATGGTATAAACATTTAAGGTTATAAATTACCCTCTAAGAATGATTAGAGCTAAATTTCAAAAATTTGGGGTGATTTTTAAAGCTATAATCTAGTTCAAATTCTAAATTTTATAATTATTTTGCTTAGATGTTATTTTAGGTATTTTTCTTTATGTCCAAATATTTGCAAGACTTT
Source organism: Tympanoctomys barrerae (assembly GCA_002564285.1). NCBI lineage: Eukaryota > Metazoa > Chordata > Mammalia > Rodentia > Octodontidae > Tympanoctomys > Tympanoctomys barrerae. The sequence goes on from NDGN011374921.1 coordinate 12,119, forward strand.
AGTTATTTCTGTAATAACTAGGGAAGATATTTTACTAGATATTTACCATATTTCAGTAGCATAAGTATTCTACATGATTAGGGTTCTATTGTTTAATAGTTATAACTTAGATAAACATGAGTGTGTTGTTTAATGCTTATACAGATAGGCTTGCCAGATACAACAAATAAAAGTAAACTATGCTTAATTGCATTTAAGATAAATTAGAATTTTTTTTTTAGTATACATGTGTTCCTTTTATTATAAAATGTCTTACTTCAGTAATTTTTCCTGCCTTAAAATCTACTTTGTTTATAAACAAAAGTAGTAAGAATAGTAACTGAGCTGGCACATGTTCCGGCTCAGTTATCTATACTTGAAGGATTTTTTTTTTTCTGGCTGGCTCCGAATGCCTTCAGGGCGGGTTTGGCTGGCTGGAGTTGTGGGGATGAACCGCAGCACCCTGAGCCTGACTGCTTTGTTGAAGCAGCCACTTAAAGAGCTGCGCTAAGGGGCGGTCCCCTCAGTTATCTATACTTGAATGGCTGACTAAGTATATTGATCAGCTTCTCAGTGCCAGAACAAAATACCTGACACTTGAAAAGTAAATGAGGAGAGCTCACATTTGGCTCACAGTCTCAGAGGTCCAAGGACAGGAAGATCATGGCAGCAGGGCTCAGTGGGAGAAAGCTGGTCTCCTCGTGGTGGCAGGAACAAATGCAGAGCCCTCAAAATTATGCCCCCACGCCCTACCCAGCCACATGTGGAGGTTGCAAAGGGGCCTGGCTAGGTTTGCACCTCATGGGAATCCATCTCATTCACAAGGGCAGGACCCCGATGACCTACTCACTCTCTGAGGCCTCACCTCTTAATATGAGCACCTTGAGGATTAGATTAACAAATGAATTTGGAAGGGCACAAACATTCACATTTGTGGTACCATGGTCAGTAATTTGCACAGATACAATGGATAAGGCTGTCCCCATGATTTCTGAGTGTTACGCTAGGCAGAGCTTGACCGACGTCACAGGTCTGGAGGGTCAGATCTGGTGGTCAGATCCTCCTAGAGGCTTATTTTTATTCTATGTCTAGGTGTCTCCTCCGAAGTCTCATGCAGTCATGGGGAGATCTGAGATGTCTGGATCTAGAGTGTGTGGTGCTGGGATCAAGATGGGGCCTGGCTAGGTGATCACTAAGTCAGTCCACTGATTGGTTTGGCATAGCTCTGGCTAGGATCAGGGTATCCTCCCAGGTAGCCTGCACAGAACATAAGGAACAGAAAGAGGGGGGTGTGCTCTCACCTGCATGCTGGCTGTGGGCTGTTCCTCCTCTTCTATGTCCTTCTGCGGTGTCACCCTGCCTTGGAGCCAATGGATGGCAGACTGAAGCCCCTAAAAAGTACAAGCCAAAATAAATGTTTCCTCTTAACTTTGGTATTGAGTATTTTGTCTCAGCTATGAGAAAAGTAACTAAGACAGAATTTGGCACCAGAAGCATGGTCATTGCTGTAGCTAAACCTGACCATGCAGTTCAAAAGCCTTAGAACTGGCTTGTGGGAAGAGTCTGGAAAGGTCCAGAGATGTCAGCTGAAAAAGCAGCCTTAGAATGTCGAAGGCTGTAATTGATGGGAGATGCTGGTCAGAGTTCAGAAAACCAGAATGCTGATAGAAATGTGCCCAGTAAAGACGAGTTCAGGAGGTTTCTGCTGGGAAGAAAGATTGCATTAGTTATTAGATTTCAGATGATGTGTGTTCTGGCTTGACAGAAAGTTTATCTGCATTTTGCTCATGTCCAGACACTTTGCCTGAAGCTGAGATTAAGGGTGGTGAGTTAATCCTACAGAAGAAATTTCAGTCTAATGTTGACATGGTGGCTTGGCGACTGTTGTGTGTTTTAGCCAGATATATGTTGAGAAGCAAGAGAAAGATGCACATCAGAATGATTCAAAACATGAGCTTTGCCAGAAGGGAAGCTCCAATAAAGTTGAGGCCTGCAAAGATGGAACAAAGAAGGAAACTGGTAATGAAAAGTCTATTGAGAAAAAGCCAAGTATTTCAGAAGAACACAACAGAAAAGATAGCCTGAGGACAGCACGAAACCCAGCAAAGCTCCAGCTTAGAGTTGCAAAAGTGAAAGACTTGGCTTTGAGAAGACATCCCCAGAGCACCATGTTCCAGAACGGAGGCCGCCTGGAGAGTTGGTTTCAGACTGCTCAGTAATCCAAGCCCTCAAGGCTTGCAGCCAAGAGAGAAGGAAGCCGAGCAAGTGCTCCAGCTGGTGGCAGGCCCTGGTCTCATCCATGTGGTGTTGGTTTTATGTGCATGCAGAATGCAAGAGTTGTAAGATTAGAAGTCTTCCACCCAGATTTCAGACGAAGGCCTATGAGGCCAGACAGTGTGCCCCCGAGAGGATGTTGTGTGGGGCCAAAGGTGCAGTGGAGACCCAGAAGTTTGGAGGCGCCAGCAACATGGTTTAGCTGAGGAAAACTGCAAGGAGGAAACAGAGTCAGCCCAAGAGAGAAGCCATGGGAGCCCCAGCCACCAATAGTGCTGGGGGCAGAGCCACCCAAGCCTTTTTGACTTGCTTTGGTCTCATTCCTTCATAGCTCCCATTTGTACCTTTGGGAATGGAAATGTCTATCTTGTGCCACTGAGTATTGGAAGTGCTTAGGGTCTTGCTGCTAAGAGTTCACCTTCAATTTCAGAGTGAACTTTGGACTTGAGCTTTTCAGAAATGCTGAAAATGTTAGGACTTGGGCAACTCTTAGAGATGGGCCAAATGCCTTTAGCACAAAGGGATGTTCATGAGTCTTTTGGGGGAGCAGGAACAGCATGTTATGGCTTATACCTAGATATCCCCCAAAGCTTAATGCAGCTGTGGGAGGAGGCTTTTCAGAGGTGGCAGGACCTAGAGTGTGTGGTACTGTATCAAGGGTGTGAGGTTTCTCAATGTGCCTACTGATTGGTTTGGCATAGTTCTGGCTAGGATTAAGGGTGTGAGTGCTCCACACGCCCTAGTGTAGGTAGCCTGCATAAAATATAAGGGACAGAAAGAGGGTGAATGTGCTTGTCTGCCTGCTTGTCACGGACAGGGCAATCTCTGTAAATCTTCTGTCATACAAACCTGCCTCAGAGCAAGCCAACTATAAACTGAAACGTCCACAAACTATGAGCCAAAATAAAACTTTCCTCCTTTAACTTTGGGTGTTGGGTATTTTTGTCTCAGCAATGAGAAAAGTAACCAAGATATCAGTCTTCACAGTTAGTGTGGCCTCCAGCTCAGTCTCTAGGCAGTTGAGGATTTCACATACTGGTTGGCCTGCAAGAAGAAAAACAGAAGTCACATCGTTGTTAAGTGCGTATGTTTATAATCGCCATGCGTTCCTGATGGCTTGACCCCTTCATCATTAGATGATCCTGTTTCAATTACTTTTTCATTGCTGGGACAAAACACCCAACACTCAGAAGTGAAAAGAAGAAGGCTTATTTTAGCTCACAGATTGTAGAGGTTTCAGTTCATAGGCAGCTGGCTCCAAGGCAGGGCAGCACGGCAGAGAGCATCACAGAACAGAAAGAGTTCATGGTGGGCGGAAGGCAGCAAGGCAGAAGGTAGCAAGCAGCAGAGCAGTAAAGCAGCAAGAAACAAGCAACCATCCGCCTCTGTCCCTCATCTTAGCCAAGCTAGGCTCTCACACCCAGTGCAGGAAAGCCTAATTTCCACCACAGCATCGCGACTGTGAATCTGTCCCACCATCACACCCTTGATCCCAGTATCACACATTCCAGACCCAGCCACCTCTGGAAGGCCCACCTATGGCCACATGAGGCTTTGGGGACAACTAGATATAAGCCACACCAGTCTTCCATTTTGCTTTTTTACTATATTTGTGTTTTTGTTTGCTCACTTGTTTTCTTATTCATCCATCTTGCCTGGTCTTTGTGTTGAATTGATAATCTCGCCACCATAATTTAGCACTGTTTCCCTTGCTATTCAGGTCCAAGTGGCCTCCCTCCCTGCCAGCTGGGCTACTCTGCAAAGCAGGGGACTGGAGATGTTAGTGACAGCTGTGCGTCCTTGTGGGTGGCTCTGAGCTGCATGTTCTTGTGGAATCATGGCAGCTTGGAGCAGCACAGCAGGAGGCAAGGAGATTTCAGTTCTCTTCACTTCTTCTCCAAGACCAGGAGGGGGCACATCTGAAGACCCCAGGATGAGAATTTGGGGTCTTAGTTAAATCACTAAGAGAGTTAGAGGCACAACTCATACAAAACTCAGGGCTTCTGAGCACCCAAGAAAGTACAGCACGTGACTTTTCCATTTGTGTTCATCTGCTTGGCACCACTGTAACAAATGCCAACTCACATGATCAACTTATAAAGAGCAAACATATATTTTGGCTCATGGTGTTGGAGGTTCCGGGTCATGGTCACTGACTCATTTGCTTTGGGGCTATGTTGCGGCAACACATGATGATGAGGAGCCACTTGGGTGCACAAAATTGCTTACTTCATGGCTGGGGTGCAAAAGGTAAAGAGATAGAGACTGAGACCCCAAGATCCTCTTTGAGGTCATTACCTCATGGCCAGAAGACTCCCCACTGTTCCCCAGCACTTGGGGACTCAATTGCACCAAGCGAGGGTCAAGCCCTTAATTTGTTCCAGATCCTCACTTGAGCACCTTGGAGTAACAGTGCTTTTAAAACTGCAGTTTTATACCCATTGGGTTCAGAGGATACACAGACTTCCTGCCCTGATTTTCTCTCCCTCTTTGCTGTGTACCAGGGCTGATGCTGTAGCCTGAGGCTGTCAGATTCCGTGTCAGCTGGCTTCTAGCACTACCAAGTTAATGACCAAGCATGATGGGAGACGAGGCCAGGCTCCAAGGAGAGGCCAGGGCATTGCTGTTGGCCCCACTGAGTCAGCTGGTCCTCAGCACCCAGACCCAAGGCCCAGCAGTGCCCCCAACCATTGTCCCTCCAACATGAGTGACCGTGGTTTCTCCAGTTTCTGATTTCTGAGTTGTCGAACTGTTGCACTCACAGGGCTTCTGCTCCACAAATGTAACCAACTTCCTGTGTTAAATTCATCCCACAGAATAACATAGATTTGCTAATCAGTTGAACATCTAGAAGAACAAAACTATTGTACACACACACACACACACACACACATGCACACACATACACACATGCACATGCACACACACATGCACACACACATACACACACACCCCTCTTATTCAGATACACACTTTGTACATCTTGGGAGATGGACTCTTCTCATGCTGCGTGGAAACTGGGGGTACAACCTTGGCCAACGTGCCTCCCATGCCAGGCACTTGAGCCAGAGTGTGGGGATGTTGCCTGCCAGCCTTTTGCCCTGAAAAGTGCCAGCAAAGTGTCCCAAGTGTGAAAAACACCACACTGCAAAGCTTTTCTTTACGTAACACAAGACTAGATTGAGCCATGAGAGCCCCGGCTGTCTTGAAAGTGTAGCTTTTACCTTACATGGGGATAAATGTTCACATTTCTGAAACACCAGTTCTCTCAGAGGTCCAAGCCATCCCTGTTCCCTCTGACTGCTGGTTTGTGGGGTCATAAGATTCCCTGTGCTCAGAAAAGCAATCTTCAGCTCAAGCCGCAAGTGTTTCCGGGGGAGCCTATGTTCTTAGGGTACCATGCTGACTTACTTGTTTCCTTCTTAGAAGTCGTTTCCTGGCTGTTGTTCCCCCCAAACTCCAGAGAAAGGGAGAAAACGCCTGCTGTGGACATCTGTACTCGGGGGCTGTTTCTAGCAGACAGGGAGAGTACAGTGGTTGGTTTTCCATCCTGTATCCCTGAAGACAAGAAATTCAGGCCAGAATTCAGGGTTTGGAGAGTTAGGCCAGAAGAATTCGGCATGACTACATTTGAGTAAGTGTAGACTTTCATACATAAAAAGTAATACATCCTCTGAAAATGAGCCCCATTGCTGCCTTCGGAACAAAATCAGTGTAGACTTGGTTTTATTTTCGGGAGAATATAGTATGGCTCTGCTGTGGTGTGACAACCTGCTGCAGTTCCCTGCACTGAACTTCAATCCCCACGATGAGCCAAAAGAGGAGGAATATGATGGAGAAGGGGGCAGGCCTTGGGCAGTGACCGGAATGGGAAAGATCCGGAGGCTGGCAGCCCTGGCTGAGCCCTACCAGCTTCATAAGAAGGAAGGAGGT
>NDGN011374930.1:0-11873 GCA_002564285.1 Tympanoctomys barrerae
GTGTGTGTGTGTGTGTGTGTGTGTGTGTGGTACTCAGGACCCTGTACTAGCCAGGCAGGCACTTATTCTACTGAGCTATCTCCTAGCTGCCACCCCATGCTTGGTCCTGCTCACTCTCTTCACTCTCTGGGAGTTTAGTCTGTACCTCCCAAAAGACCTTCAACTCCAAATCCTTCGACGCTCTCACAACCTAAGGCAGGACAGCAGAAGTCTTTTTTTTTTTTTGGCAGAACCGGGGATTGAACTCAGACCCTTGCTTGCGCTTGCCAGGGACGTGCTTAATCTACTAAACCATCTCCCTGGCCCCTAGAAGTCCTTTTGGAACTTGCCCTGGCACCCTTGCCTGAGCCCTGAAGCCCCATTTTGGCGTCACAGAACGAGGTAGATTGTTGCTCCTGCCCCTTGTCTTTCCTTCTGCCGGAAATATGTCTTCCAACCTATTCCTTGCAGTTGGTTGTAGCTAGTCACCCCAACCCCACCTCCTTTGGCAAGTAGTCCCTACCTCCCTCAGCTCCCCATGCCCCTTCACCCCTATGGCACACATCTTGAGGCTCTGAGCAGTTCCTGCTTGCCACCAGCTAAGACTCTCCTTGAAGTGACAGCCAGGTGGAATTCGCCTCTAGCCGCCAAGGAGCAGCCCCAGGCCTACTGGCCCGCGCGCAGCAGCGTACTCCGTTAGGAGTCAGCTGTGCCCCGTCTGCACAGAACCCGGGGCTGACTGCGCCGGCTGCACGGTTTCTTCCGTCCACTCCCCCTGCTGACCGCGTCTGGCATGGGGCAGGCAAGCAGAGAGGCTGGCCCGGCCGTGTGGAGGCTGGGAAGCCTTCCTCTCGTCTCTCAAGCGTTGAGCCGGGTCTCCTGGGGGCGCCAGACCACTGAGGCCCGCGCCCGACGTGCGGCCGGGCAGGAACGCGGCCAGACTGTCCCCCGGCCCAGGCCAGCCGGCGGGGCCAGCCACTCCTCCCTCGCCTCCGCTCTGCACTTCCAGCCTCCTCTCGCCCGGTGCCTGGAGCCGCCGCGGGACCACGAACCGCTGGGGCGGCGGCCGGGAAGTGCGCCCTCCGCTGACGCGGGGCCGCGAGCTCGCGGCGTGCCTTCCCCGCCGCGGCGCTGCGGGGCGGGCGTGGCTTCTCCGGGAGCTGCTGAGCGGGCGGCGCCGAGCTGCCCCGGGCGCGGGGTCCGCGCTGGCCTGCCTCGGGCCCTGCCGGCAGGACTCTGGTCCCGGCGAGGGTGCCGCCCACGCAGGAGCCGGCGCCTTCCGTCCGGTCGCGCCTCCCCCTTCCCTGCGCCCAAGACGCTGCCCCCCAACACCCGTTCCAGGGCCAGCAGCGCCGTGTGCCGTGCGCCCCGGCCTTCACCTGGGAGTCCAGTGTAGCCTCGGCCCGCCCGGGGCTGCAGCCCGCCGGGATCCCCGCGGCCTCCCCGGCGAGGCGCGGAGCGAACTCGGCGCCGCGGGCGACCAGCAGACAGGAGGCCTTTGCTCCCCGGCTCTATTTTCTGTATTCTCTGGCTCCTCCCTCTTCTTCCTCCTCGCTCGCCTCTCTAACTTTCACTTCCCCTCTCCATCTTCCCTCTCTTTCGTTGCCTTCCAGCTTCGCCCGTCTCCGTCGTCTCCCTGGCCCGGCCTCCAGGTCCCGGGTCCTCCCTCCGGCTCCCTTCGCGCTCCTCCTCCTTGCAGTCCTCCCATGTACCCGTCTGGCGGCTCGGTCCGCTCCCCCGCTGCCGCAGTGATTTATTTGCCTCACCCGGCGGAGTCAGGTGCTGAACCGAGCCCCGGAACGAGGGAACAGATTTTCTCCTAGGAAGGGTTTTGTGAACTAAAGGATGCTAATCACGGGGCGAGGGCCGCGCGCCGCGGAGGGAGGTGCCCCTGGCCCAGCGCTGCAGCCGGGGCCTCTGCGCCCCTCGCCTGGCTCTCGGCCTTCCCTGGGAACTTTCCTTTCAGAGTTAACTATTAACCGCTGGAGAGAGGCAATTTTCTTCGGAATTTCAGCGATTTCCTTTTCGCGGTGGAGGCAGATTAACATGCAAACGTGATGTTTTGCCGGCTGGAGTCTGTGCGCTGGCGAGAAGGCCTCTGTCCCTCCAAACTGTCCAGGGCACAGCGGAAAACTACCGCCCGCGCCCCCACTGCGGGCTGCGCAGGCAGGCGTGACCCGCGGGTGCCCAGGGTGAGGGTGGAAAAAGCCCAGTGTTCGTTGCGATGCGCGTTAGGGACCTCAAAGTGGCAACCGGCACCACTAGGCAAGCAGCTGGTCTCTGCTGGAAGTCTTGGTGCAAGGGGTTGTAAAGACACAAAGAACCGGAGAAAAGCCCTTGGGGCCTCCAGAACCCCACCACCATCCTTCACTTCTTCACTCTGGGCCAGTCCTGGCAGACCTAGCTCCACATGCAAACACACACACTCTGCTCTGGCCTGAGCCGCTGCAGACTTTGTCAAACTTGAGGGGCTGGGTGCAAACTCCTAGACTTCCTTTCTTCTCTTTGGGCCTGCTCTCTCAGAAGCAAAGAGGAGATTCATGCCTCCAGAGTTGCCAAAAGTGGGGCCTTGCCGGGACATTAGTCTTTGGCCACCTGCCACAATGGACACTGGAGGAATTCCTTACTGAAAGGCGCTGGTACTTGCTGCAGCGAGGTTCGCTGCCCCACATCTGCCTGGTCTGGCTTTCCAAGGTGCCAGCCTGCACCCTGGATGGCTGTCAGGGCAGTTGCTGGGTTTGTCAGGGCAGAGCCACCAGCCCCTGGAGATAGCAAGACTTTCTAGCTACTCCCAGCGCAGGCTGTCCCACCAGAACCAGGGCTCCCTCTGCTTCTGCATCCACCTCCCTCTCTGTCTCTGTGTCTCTGACTCTCTTGTTTGTTTCAAGCATGGACAGTGATTGCATCTTATGAAGTTCTAACTGGTTTTGTGTCAGGGAGATCTTTCTCGCCTCTAGGCAGCCTGGCGTGACGGATTAAACATCAACTAGTTAAATAAAAATTAATATCAACTGCCTACTAACTTCTAATGTCATGTTGTTTATAACTAATGAACTGATTAGGGGATAAACACATCACAGAGACATTCAGCCATCCTGCCTGGGCTCCTCAGCGGTGCCCACTCCCTGGTGCCAGGCCAGGAGGGGCTGTGCTGGGGGCCAGGCTGACTTAAGGCCTCAGAGCACCTGGAGCTGCCTGTTTTGATCTTTTTCACTCCCTTCCTCTATCTTTTCTCGTTCCCTTGCTTTGTACACTTTCTTTTCTCCTTTCCTTTCCTGTTTGTTATTTCTACTGTCTTCCCTCTTCCTTTCCCCTGTCCCTGTCCTTTGTTCCTCCACTTCAGTCCATCACTTTGTCCCCAGGTCTCTCTCCCTCCTGTCCCCCAGTTCCTCCTCCCTTCCTCCCACACACCTTCCCTCTCCCAGTTGGGCCTCAGACCTATCCCTGAGTCCCTTCCTCCCTCTCCTTCCTCCTGTGGGTCCTCCCCATCTTATCTGTGCAGAGCAGCAATAGCAATTTCCTTGGTATTGCTAGAAAGTTCTGCCCTGGTGGGAAGCAGGAGGGTGGCCTCTCCCTTAACACTGTATAAAACATGCACACGTGCACACACACACACACACCAGCTATGAAGGGAGGAAGAAGGAGCTAGAATAAGTGCTGCTGAGATTTTTGTTTCTCCTCTATTCAATTCAGAAGAGAGCCTACATTGGTGGTCGTGGTAAGCACAGCTGCCTTCCAATTTAGAAGAGGAATAAGGACATGAAGAGCTTTTTGCAAGCTTTCATCTTTCCTCTTGTCCCAAAAGCTATGAATACAAGTTCAAGCGCTAAATTTAATTCCAGAAAAATAAAACAGCTCTGTGCCTGCCCTTCAGGCTTTGGTTCCTTCCCAGCCAGCCCCATCCTGCACGAGCAGCTTCCATAGGGCCCTTTCTCTAAAGAAACTTAAACGAAACCACAATTGTCATCATAAAAACCTGTAATCACAGACCTAGGCATGGTAATTTTTCCTCTCTAAGAAGCCACAGCATTTAAACTTGGTTTGCCCTGGACCGCAGGGTCTGACAAGACAATAATAACAGAAAAAGCTTTTAAAACCAATTTAGCACACGTGAAAATGTAATTCTAATGAAGAATCAATAGGCTGGCGGATCATTTTTCCTGGGATTCCTTGGAGAACCTGAGATAGACTTTCAATCAATGGGGCAAGCAATAAGCAAAAGGGCCCATGAGACAGTATGGGACAGGGCTCAGGGCCAGGAGACAAAGGCAGGCAGGAGAGGCTGAGACACGAGTCTGTCCCTTCGCCTGGCATCACCCTGCAGCTTCTGGAACCTAGCCTGGCCTAGCAGATCCTCCAGCTAAGTGTCTCCCTCCTCTTCCTCAGGGCCCTTGTATGAGGCAGGCTGCTTAGCACAAAGGCTTCCAGGCCTTCCCAGGCCTGGGCCTTGCCACACCTCTGCCCCAACCTTGGGCTTGTGTTCAGGTAGCTGTGACCAGCTGCAGCTCACCAGCAGGCAGGCAGCTGTGCTGAGTGCAGGAGTCTCCACTTCCAGCACTGGTTCCCCCAGCTGTGTGCTAGAGATATTGAATCTCATTTTCTGTCACTACTGATGCAAAAGCAAAAGCACCTTCCATAGCCCTGGCAGCAGCCCCAGCATGCTGGGAGGCTGAGGCAGGGGGATTAAAAATCCCAGCCAAGGGGCCATGAGATAGCTCAGCTGTCTAAAGCCCTCACTTAGGCAAGCTCAGGGACCAAGGTCCAATCCCTGGCACCATGCACTGTGCCAGCCTTGCCCCCAAGGCAGGCTGAGGCAGCCACACAAAAAGTCCCAGCTCAGCCCAGGTGGTTTAGCAATTTAGTGAGACTCTGTCTCAAAAAACTTTTAAAAAATGTATCCAGGCATAGTGACAACTGCCTGTAATTCCAGGACTCAGGGAGCTGAGGCAGGAGGACCAGAGTTCAAGGCCAGCCTGAACTACACAGTAAGAACCTGTCTCAACAGAGCCAGGGAGATGGCTCAGTAGAATAAGCACTTGCCTGGCAAGCACAAGGGCCTGAGTTTAATTGCCGGTTCCACAAAAAAACAAACAAAACAAAACAAAAACTCCCAAAACCACCTGTCTCAAAACAAAAACAAAGCAAAACTGGGGGCTATAGCTCAATGTACAACCCTAGTGCAGGGGCATCTGATGCACATGCAAGGGCACGTCACATTGCGCCATCCATTTGGAACTATCGCCCTTTCAGAGAAGAGAAAACAAAAACACAAAGCTGTGCTGTGCAAGTGCAGCTCACCCCTGTGTGTACCTGAGTGTGGCTCTGAGGCAGTGACAGTGGCAGGCTAGTTATGAGTAGTCCAGGCGTGGCCACATGACAGTTCTGTGTGGCCAGAGGTTCGGTGCTGCACATTACCCTCCCACCCCTGGAAAGGCTCTGTATATAACAAAAAGGAAAAATATTTCTGGGTTGGAAAATCACTAAGGATAATTATGAAAGAAAAACCAACAAGGTCTGACATTTCAGATTTAAAATGTTGGTAAGGTGGGGCTGGGGATAACTCAGTGGTAGAGAATTTGTCTAATGTTCTTAAGGTCCTAGGTTCAATTCCCAGCAGCACAGAAGAGGGAAAATTGTTGGTCAGATCTCCAGTTGGCCATGACTCCTCTAAAAGAGAAAGTTGGCCTGTTATAGGAAGATGTTAGCAGCTTGTTGAGCCTGATGCTTGCCTTGTCTCTAGGCCCTTGTCACTGCCTGCAGTGCACAACCCTCTGGAGAACCCAGTGAAGTGTCCCAGGGATGACTTCCATCCCCGCGTGGGCCTGGGCCCACCCCCTGCCTGTCTTCCTTCCGGTTCCCACCTGCAGCCTGCAGGCTGGAGCTTCCCCAGAGGCTCCTGCCTCCATCGCCTGGGTGTGAGCAGTGTGATCAAGGTTGTCAGGGAAGGAGGCCCAGAGCAGCAGGTGCCTGAGGAGAGTGAGTAAGGGGAAAGGGCAGTGTGGGGAGGTAGATGGAGGAACATCAGTGCTCATGAAGGCTGCGTGTGCTCACACACGTGTAGTCACGCACATAGGAGAAAAGTGAGGCAGGAGAAGTTTGAGAATCCATGAGCTGGGGGAGAGAGGTGTGGATTCAGACTGGGAGGGCATGATGTGAGACAGACATCAGGGTGCTCAGAAAGCAAAAGTCTGGGGGTCCCAGAGACCTGGGAGGAGGAGGTGTTCCGATGCTGTAAGAGGCAGCGCTCAAGTTGGGTTGCCACGTGAGCGGGAAGGATGGGGCCCCTGCCCCTCAGGGTCTCTTCTGTATGAGAAAGCCAGCACCATCTCCTTTCACCGAGATTTTTTTTTTTTTTTTTTTTTTTTNTTTTCTGGAACCGGGGATTGAACTCAGGCCCTAGTGCTTGCTAGGGAAGGGCTTATTCTACTGAGCCATTTCCCCGGCCCCTTCACCTAGTTTTTAAAGAGGGTCCAGAGCAGGGAGCTCGTGTGGACTTCAGGAGCCCCTGCACGGTGCCTGCGTTGGTGACAGGAACCTCTGGGAGCTCTGTGTGTCCTGCAGACAGTGGGGGGGCATCTGTGGGAATCTTGCAGACTGATCCTGACCCGAAGGTAGGTGGCAGGCTGTGGTCAGAGAGCGGGGTCGTGGGGAAAGACAGCCGCGCAAAGTTGGGCAGTGCTGAGAGCAAAGACTCCGCCGCTGCGCGGACTACACGGAGGGGAGCTGCGCAGTGAAGGACGGGTGCGCAGAGGGTGTGCCGCGTCTGGGCGGATTCGGTCTGGGTGCCGTCGGCGGCCGGCGAGGTTGCCGGGACCTAGGTGCGTGCGCGCGCGGGCGGGGAGCCTGGTCGTTCGCGGGGCTGCGCCTGGCGCAGCGGTGAGAGCGCGAGCGGTGAGAGCGCGGCAGGCGGCGCGAGCCGAGCACAGCGCCCAGGCGGAGGCGCCGGTGTAGCAGAGCCGCTCGGTCGTGGGTGGCTGCGTTCAGATCTCCGGGTGGTGGCGGCCGAGGCGAGACGCGCCAGCGGCCGCGGAGCAGCCGGGAAGCAGACGCAGGCCCAGGGAGGAGTGGAGCATGGACCGGAGCACGGGCCGGGCAGGTAGGAGCAGGGCGTGGGGCTGAAGGCCAGGCTGGGGCGGATGCCACCCCTTTCCCTGCTGAGCGTGTTAACCAGGGGACCTTGGGGCTGGGACCAGGCGCGCTGAGACCCGCTGCCGGAGCCTCGGTGCCCTCCTGCCCGAAGTCCGCTAAATCTAAAAACTTTCCACCCAGAAAACGTGAGTTGTTCAACTCCACCTGCTCTTTTTACAGAACTTGCCTTTTCCTTTCTGTTGGGCGTTTAGGGCTTAAACTTTCCACTTTCTCTCTGGCACATTGATTTCGTGTAACTTCCTCCAAGTTGGGAGTTCCATGAGATGGGTGTGGGAGCCAGTGTGCACAAGGGTGTGCGCACACGTGTGTGCCATGTATATCGACTATGAGCTGAGAATATATGTGTCTGACCTGGGTGGGGAGAAGGTTCTGACCCCAAATCAAGACAGGCCTAGGGACAAGGAGGCAGACCCCAAGGGCAGCAGTGGCTGCAGGGGAAGCTTAGTCACCAGTGGGGCGCTTTTATTTCTCCAACACACACACACACACACACACACACACACGCATGCATGCACACTGAGCTCTGAGCACCCCTTAGGTGTCCTGGTGTAACATGAGGTAGGAAGCCAAGTGTCCAAGTTTAGCTTGGGACTGGTGGGGAGCCTTGGATCAGGTTTCTAGAATTTTCCACATAATTGCATAGAGGTCAAGGCCTAACTCTGGGCTCTTGGCCTCACTACTCACCTTCCTAAATCTCATTTCTCTCCCCTCTGCTCCTGCAGCTCAAGTTCCAGCTCTCTTAGCTCCTAACTCAGGCCCCACCCAGTACTGCCCCCTCTGCTATTTCTTGGTTCAGTCCCTGGGCTTACCCCTTTCCCCCCAGGTCTTGGGTCCATAGGGGACCTGGGCTCCCAGGAGCCTCAACTGTGGCCTCTGTGGCTTTTAGGACTTTGGGCAGACCCCACACCAGAGATGTGAGTAGGAAGATCAATAGCAAACGGTTGTAATGATCTAATTAATTATAGNCGAGTCCAAAATCAATCTCTGATGGTGTTGAAGATGGAATTCAATGGAGCCCATCTGTGCACCCCCTGAACTGTATAAATATGCAGCCCAAGGACAGAGTAATGGGATGGCTGGGCAGTTCGGGAACCTCTCTCCCCTCTCTTTTTTGCTTCTGCCCTACTCCTTTCTCTGTACCCTTTGCTTTGACTCCCCATACTCCCACTTTCTCTCCCATCCTAGTAAGCAGTTCCCCCTGGCTCTGGAGAGTCCCAGCAGCCCATGCAAGTCCCTTTCCCAGTGCCTAGGAAGGAGGAGGCACAGCAATGGGGCTAGTCTCCTTTGCCTGTTAGGGTCTTCATCTCAAGAGACTGGAGTTCCTTTAGAAGAGACCAGGACCCTTCCTGCATCACAGGGCATTTTGCATCCAAGCTAGAGGGGCCCCCTTCCCCCTCCATTCCCACATCCAGGCTTGGCTCCTGGCAGGCATGGCTGGGAGAAGATGGGTCAGCTGCAGTGCCTGAGAGGAGGAAGAAGCCACCCTATCTTCCAAGAGCCCCATGGAGCAGAACAGTGGCTGCCTCCCCCAAGCCTTCCCTTTATCCCTTCTCTTTCCACCGGGCTCTCCATCTCCCGGCCCTCGAATTTCCCAGAAGTATGCATCTGGCCAGGACATAATTCCCTGGGAGCCTTGTGCACCCGCCCATGGCCCTGTGCCCTTTTGGGGCTCATCCCTACTAGCTCAAAATGACGGTGACAGGCATGAGAGCCAGGTACCTGCCTGACGCCCAGATGTAGCTGCCGATGCAGCCGGGTTTGCAGACAACGCGGGTTTCATTTAGTCTGGCTGAGCGCTTCTGATCATGAAAACTATCAGCAAAGGCAGCAGGAAGGGGGTGTGAGTGACTAGGCCAGTTGTCATCTTCAGCTCTCCAAGTCTGTGCCTCCCGAAACACAAAAATAAGGCATTTGTTTATGTCTTCTTCTCTTTCTGGCTCCGTGGCTTCCTTGTCACTTAAGCCCAACCACTCCTGGGCTTGCAGACTCCCCAGGCTTTTCTGTCCCCTTGGAAAGCCTCCTCTTCCAGCCTCCTCAGAACCTGGAGGGGACACAGCCTGCCACCTCTGCACCCCCTTTGCCAGGCTGCTCACCCCGTTATTAATTGCTGTACTGACCTGCAGGATTGATTGGTGGTCCTGCTGGGAGACTGTGGAGGCCTTGGCCTCAGAGCTGCCTCTCAGAGGGCGGAGGGAGGAGGGGCAGGCGTGGACAGGCCCTGCCCAGAACACAGTTGTTGCCTCCATACTCACGTCACTCACACACACACACACACACACACACACACACACTTCCTTCCAGCCCGCATTAGTACGTTCAGGGTGCTTCTCAGCCAGGGGTTTCAATCTCATGCTGATGCAGGTGAGGTAAGGTGAATCTTGGGGCCAGGACTCCTTATTATCTAAAATTTACTGGGCACACCTTTCATTTTGTAGTGACGGTTACACAAATTTAGGGCTAAGTGTGGATACAGCTGATCCTGAGAGTCTCAAGCCAAACACTTTCCTTCCAGAAACAGACCTTGCCTGGCCCCTGAGGAACTTGGTTTAAGCCTTTTTGTTTAAGTGAGAGAAGTGGACAGCTCTGCCCCACAAGTGGCAGGTGGAGGCCCAAAGATGCCAGAAGTGGGGCTCTGAGTGGGGGGGAGCACCTTTCCTTCACCTGCCGGAACAGTTTCAGGAGCACAGAAGCACGCACACACTCATGCATGCGTGCCCCCCCCACACTTACAAGGTCTAGCTGTAGCAACATCTGGACACTCCCCCAGCCACCCAAGGCCACAGGATCCCAGGCGCTCCCCTGCTCCAGGCTGGGGCTGGCTGGAGGAAGCAGCCTGTCCTAATCTTGGTAGTCTCCTAGGAGAGCCCTGTCCTTGGGGTCTCCTGCTCTAGACTAGTCCCCACTGCCCCTCCCTCTTCCCTAGCTCAGTCCTTTGTCTCTGGCCACCTGGTAGCCTGTACCCCCCCCATGTCTCTCTCACCTTACCCGCTCTGGGCTCTGGTATGCTCTGCAGTTCCTCTCATCCACAGCTGCTGGAGAGGAGGAAGGCAGGGCGGCGCTGTGCATGGATCAAGACCTGGACTTGGTGTGTTCCGGGAACTTGGGAAACAGCCTGGGGCCTCACGCCCCACTCCAACTCTCCCTCGGTGCTGAGAAGCATTGGGCCTGGCCAGCACAAAGCTTGCCCCTCTTCCCCGTGTGCGGGCTGTGGTTGTGTTCTCATTGCCGTTCCGCATCTGGCTCCGGTTCCCCTGCCCCACACTTTGCCCCTTCCAGCCACCTGCCCCTCCCTCCCCAGACCCCGTGGTCATCACAGTGACTTTAGGGATGCTTGTCCCAGCACTGTACGCCTGGGCCGCAGCCCAGGAGGTGTCAGGCCCATGCCTGACTGAGAAGAGGGTTAATCATTTCTTCCCCGCATGTGCAGCCCCACCCTGCTCTCTCCTGCAGCTTGGGGGGGGGGAGAGAGAGAGAGAGAGAGAGAGAGAGAGAGAGAACTTTGACTGCCCAAACCAGCTCCTGCAGAGGAGGTGCTTCTCAGTTTCTGTGGCGTTCGCCCTCTTCCTCTTCCTCCTTTTCTCAGCCTCCCTCAATAGACCCTTTCCCCATGCCTCATCCTCTCTGTGGCTGGGCGAGTTGACTGCCTGTCCTGGATCCACTCTTTGTTTGGAACTGGACCAGACAGGATTTCCCTCCCCAAGTCTTTGTAGGGGACCAACAGATCCCAGGTCCTTGGCTGTGGGAAGGGAGGAGTTTAACTGATCTCACAGTAGTGAGCTGGTCAGAGAGAGCTACAGGAGTGGGAATGGAGGATTAGCTGAAGGGTGGAAAGGGAAAAATGTCAAAGGAGGAACTTAGGCGGGGGCTGCAAGCTCCGCCTCCAGGATAGGAGTTGGGTAAAACCCACCACCTTTCTTGGCATCCCCAGGGACTCTGTTCCCTCCCTGCCCCTTGTGGAAGGTCAGGGGCTCGGAAAGCTGGGCAGTTATCCCATAAACCACAAATTCTTTGCTTTCCTCAAATGCCAAGTGGATAATTCCATAAAGTAGACAAGACAGGTATAATTATCCCCATTTCACAGGTAAGAAAACCAAGGCCTAAAGAAGCAAAGAAACTATGCAGGTAGTGGCTGCTTCTTCTTCTTGGGGCTTGATGATGAATGGCCCTTGAGCTGTACAGAAGTCCGTGGGAGTCTGAGGGGACAGGGTGTGTATAGTACTGCCCAGGGATACTCAGGCTCCTTTTCTCTGGCCAGGACCCTCTACTTGCACTCTGAGGACCTGCCAGACTGATTTCTCTAGGCTCACTTGACTTTCTTCAGCCCCTAGTCCAGCAGTCCGCAGGCGGCAGCCACCTGACCCATGTGGCTAAGAGGCAGCTTTGGTGGCCAAGTGGCTTGCACTGCCTCAGCCCTCAGTGAGGACCTCTTGTACTTTCCAGAGGAGGGGCTGGGAGGAGGGACCCCAGAGGATAAAGGCCTGGCACATGCGCTGGGCCGGCCGAGCAGTGGACCCTGCCGCGGGCGCAGGAGGCAAGAGTCAGGTCTCTTGGGCTTCACGCAGGGTGCCCGAACATTGCGAACAAAAGCTGGAAGAGAAGAGGGAGGGAGGAGGGTGGGAGGGAGCCGGCGAGGAAGCAGAAATTAGGGGGTCTTAGATAAAAAAAAGAAAGTAGCTTTAGGGGGATTGTGCTGTGGAGTGTGAAATTGCAGCCCGTGGTGCTCCATATTGTACCAGAAGCTCTTC
>NDGN011374932.1:0-10064 GCA_002564285.1 Tympanoctomys barrerae
TACATATATTGCTTTAAGAAATACCATTAATACAAACATGTAATTTACAATACCCCCATTACATCTGCTTCTTATTTTGAATGGTTTTTTCCCAGGCTATAGTGCAGATCTCTCAGCCTGCTGCCACAGATCTCTATCCCACTGGCACAGACTTTCTAGCTTCCACCACTGATCTCTGGCCTTCCCAGCACTGACTCTTGATATAGACTTGCATGAGACATTGTGGACTCTAAGCCTCCAGCTGGACTCATGGAGGACATTATCATGGGCTCTTAATCTTCAGCTGGTTTTATGCAGGACATTGCTATAGGATATAAGCCCTCAGCTGGATTCTTTGGATCGCTAGTGTTTGGACAGATTTCCTACATCTTTTTTTTTTACATTGGATTCTTTGGATGAATATTATAAAATAACCCATTCCTTCATAAGCCCTAACCACAACAGTGCCCATAGCACAGCCTCAACATTGGATTGCCTTGAAATTTTCTCCACCAGATTAATTAGTCCGGAGCTCTTAATTTCAATCTTATTCAAATTCTCAGGATGTGTTCAAAAATGTATACAAATATTCTGGTAGAGTATAGTGTACATATTCTGTAGTCCAAATGACAATTGAGTCATAGATTCCAAATGAACTTCCTAAGCCTATTCTTTACCATCTGCCTTTTTATTAGCATTCTGGTCTTCTGAGCTCTTACTAGACTCTCTCATCCATCTCAACTAACAGCTTTCTAGGTCTCCTTCTGCCTGATATTGTCAACCCCCAAACTTCTTTTATAAACCAGTTCCAAAAGCTTTTGAGCCACATGGTCAGAACCATAAGTAGTGTCACCACAGTAATCCCACTCTTGGTACCAAAACCTTAGTCACATATTTCATCATGCAATACCCATAATTTAAAGGAGAAGTTTATTTTAATTCATATTTGTTTTTTTTTTTTTAGTTCATATTTGTAGTCTATATTTGACTGGCTCCATGCAGGATGGCATGGCAGAAGGGCATCATGTTGGACATTCTCCTTGTGTCACAGTGATCAGGAAGCAGAGAACAAAGGAATAATCCAGGGGTGGAGGAGAAACACTCTATCAGGTTATGCCTCCAGAGACTCACATCTTCCAACAAGGCTCCGTGTCTAAGTATTGCAGTTGGCTGTAGCACTCCCTTGATTTAGTCATCTTTTAAAAGTTCTGCCTATGAGCATACGAGGCTTCAGGCTATCTATGTATAAACCATAACAGTCCTGGCGCCTCTCTTGTGATGTAGCAGCTGAGGAAACTCTGACACTCCCCGAGGCTGATGAAAAGCCCAAGGAAGTAGGCAAGTTTGAGAACAATGATCATATTACTGTAATTTGAAAGTGGTGGAGCAGGATGCTTTTGTGGTGCTGTTTAAGATGAAGAAGGACATAGTACTTTGTAAACTAATGAAATCCTGATGTAAATGACAGGATTTGTCAGTGAGGCAGACCAGATTCTAATTTCACAGGCAGCCAATCAATAAAACAGGTGCATTTACACAGTTGGAAATGGGGGATGAAGATGCAGTTGACGTGTTGCAGTTGTAGACAAGAGATGTCTGATAAAAAGAGACTACTACTTTACTCCAGAACTCTATGCTTACATACCAAGGATATAATCTCAATTAGAGGCCTCTAGTTTGGTTTCATGCCATCCTAACTACTATAGCCATCTCTATTCTTTATTATCTCCCTCTTCCATTCCATTATTATACATAAAGTAACTGGTATATGCAGACAGACGTATTACTTTTTAACTATTTGGCCAAGTATAGGTTTGGCTGACATTTAATAGAAATGTGATGGGAAAATACTGTTTCTGATATAATAATCCCTTTGTCTAATAGTCAGAGCACAGCTAAAATCTGAAGACTACTTTTGTGGCTCTGGAAAGCCTCTCACTAGTGACCTCGAACTTGCAATCCTCCTGTCTTAATCTCCCAGCTAGCTAGTATTATAGGCCTGAACCATTATGCTCAGACTTACCTAATTTTTTTTAATTGTTCATGTCTTTAATTTCTGCTCAAGCCCTTCCTTATCCTCCTCTCCCAACTTCCTCATTTTAATTATTTAGTTTTGTAGTTCTTAGTATTAAATCCAGGGCCTTAGCACTAAGGTACATATATCACCAGCCCTTTTATATTTTTTATTTTGAGATAGGATCTCATGGTATTGCTGAGGTTGGCCTTGAACTTGAGATCCTCCTACCTCAACCTCTGGAATAGCTGAGATTACATCATGCACCAGCAGGCTCAGCTTTGATTCTCTCCTTTAAAATACCTGGTCAATTCTACATGCACTGAAACTGAGTACAGTTGAACTTTTTTTTTTCATATCGGTAGTTGCTAAGTTACATATCTTTGCTTCTTTTCATTACTGTCCAGGTTTGTTTCTATTTGATAGTTTTCATAATAAGCTTGAGTGGCCATAGTGGTAGAGATAACATTTCACCCTCATTTATGCTAATAATCACACCAGACCTATACTGGGCTCTAAAGCTGTTGGCTATTGATAGTAAGAATCTAGAGTCCTGTTTGAGTCACCTTTAACCAGTGGACAAGGAATTTCAAGGACACTATTCCACATGGGGCAAATGTGCCTAAACAAAGTTAGGATATGAAGGAATTAGCAGGGAAATTCCGAGTCTTTCTTTTCCAACAAGAGATGATTTTATGGCTCAGAGGCTTATGTGACATTTCAAAAAAGGTTCCATAACACTGAGCTAACCCAGTAATGCCTTCTCTCCTTTCCCCATCCTGCTTCTTTTTCCTTGCTCTTCTTTCCCTGGGATTGCAACCCTCCTCCAATAAAACCTTAGCAGAAATGTTTTGCCTCAGGCTCTGGTTTTTAGGCAATTGAGGGTAAGAAAATAGATTCTTGAATTAGCCATAAAATGAAAATTCTTTAGAAGGAATTTCAATTGCTTGTATGAACTGAATACAGATGGGACTTCACTGCTGGTGGTGAGTCCATAATAATCCCTTACAGTAAGATCACAATTGATAAAGATTACAATTGAAAAAGATGCATCTAGTTGGGAGAGCAAATTGTGAGAAATAATCGTAAGGTTTATAAGAACAGATGGCTGCGTTAGGTGACAAGCTAAGTCTTATATAAAGAAAATGGTAAGGTCAGGGCAGCTAATTACAAACTTACAGGATCCTCTGAAAACCAGAGGTCTCTATAACTGCCAGACCTAAAATAGAAGGGCTTGAAAATCAAATTCAGATTCTAATTATAAGGACAGATGTAAAAAAATTAAATTTGCAGCTTCAGTGAACATACTGTATTAAACTCAAGGTTTGGATGAAGAAGAGGACCTAAGGACCTCTGATGAAGATACTTAAATAGATAAATTTAAGAATCCAGAGCTGAAAATTCTTTGAAAGGTTCTGGGCTAGTAGAAGCCACCTGCTCCCAGTAGCCCGTTATAGCACAGCTTCTCCTTACCTAGGTAAAGATGGTGCAATGGCCTCATCTACAACAGTTGCCTAACAGGATGATACTTGCACTGTACTCTTCAAAAGCCATCTCCCCACTCTGATGGCTTTCAAGCCAGTAACTTGGATCATATTTCAGTACAGCCTGAGAGGGGAGGCACAGTCCCTCCTTAGACAAGAAATAGCTGGCCTTAAAACAAAAGGTAGATTCTGGCCGTTAATTACCAGTGGGAAACAGAAACATAGGTAGGAATTAAATTCAAGGGCCTCAGATGGGGGTAACAATATAAATCTGCATAAAGGGGAATTCCTTAGTATGGCATAGTCTCTCATAACTCAGGATATAATGTTTTGGTCAAAATACACCAACAAGTTGTCTCCTTGTCTCTAGAGTATGCGAGGTGAAGTTACCAGAAGTCTTGCTATTATATTGATTAAATGGTACTTATGGATCAGGGAAGTTAGCACGTTAGAATGGTTTACCTGAGGACCCATCACTGTGATCCCTGAAAGGAAGCAGGGCACATTCTGATCTCTAAGACAAAATTTACTAGTGCCGGTACAATAGTTTCCTCAGGAAGCTTAGTGGTGACCATTCTTTGCAAGCCAGGTCTGCAGATGTGCCAACAGAATTAGGCCGCCTAATATCAATGAGTATGATGGGATTCCAGAATGACAGAGACCAGTGGCAGGATTTAATTATCAGAAGCACAATGGATTATCATCATTGTAATTGCCATCAAATTTGGAGTGCTAATTCAGGTACTTTGACCTACATGGGTTTGTGGCAATTTTAGGGAAAGATATTTAGATAACTGACTAGGAGGTCACTTGATTTACATGATAAAGAAAAGAATTAAGAGCCAGTAATCAGAAAGTTGCAATGGCAAAACCACTCAATGTCAAGAATTAAAATGATTTCCAGGCTCAGCATTCTATCAATGAATGGGAGAAAAGGTCCTTTTTGGGAAGACTTGGCAATACCAGCAAAGTAAATGTTCTACCCTTTCCTAAAAGGACCTTTGGCCATTAAACAGACTAACTGTGCCAGGAGAAAGGGAGAATAGATGTGCTTTTCAAATCTGTTGAATTTCAACTGTCTTCTGGCACTAATGCAAATTAGGAGATCCCAAATGGTATCTTAATCCTTCGATTAGAACGGAGGATATGGTAGGTAGGTGATAAATGGGGTTTGATCCCAAATTCAGTTCACAATAAGACTGAATTGTAGTTATTCCCTAGTTCTTGAATATATAAATGTTTAGGTATCAGTTGAAATAGATACTAGAATTCTTTCATATTTCCTCTACTGTGTGGGTTGGCAGCCATTGGAGGTGCCAGTACTCGGCCCCACTGTTACTCACCTTCAGTAAAGAAGTAGATTAAGGCAGAGTCTCATACACCAAAAAAGAAGGAAAAAGAGAAGCAAGAGGGGGATAAGAAAATGAACCATGTGTGGTGGCACTTGTCTATAACTAATTGCAGTACTTAGGAGGCTAGGGCTGGAGAACTGGGAGTTCAGGCCAGTCTGGGATACGTAATGAGACTATTTTGTTTTTTAAAGAATGTAAATTAAATACAATCTCTCCTTGGAAAGGATTGCAATGACTGACGGGTTATAAGGAGGATGAGTTTACAGTGGGTGGGTGTAGGGGTGTTACTCATGATTTCTTTCCATTCACCCCATTGCTTCTCTAAAAACTGGATGGGTCACGGTAGATGATGGTGGGCCACCACAGACCCATGTAGCTGTAAACGTGGCTGTAAATGTGGCTGTGGCCCCCAGTCATGGCTGACAGGTAATGGTTATCTTTACATCAATTTATTCTCTAGCATTTGCTCTTTAGAATTAGTTTAATTGATCTTTTTTCTTCCAATATCCAATCAATAGGGAGAATCAAAATCAATTTACTTTTACAAGGAAGAAATAATGTGGACCTAGTACTGTACGGGGCAAATTTTACCAATAGAAGGGACATAGAAAAAAGATGAAAGATAAACTGTTTGATTTTTAAATTTTCCAAGATACAATAATTTGAAAGTTTCTCTGAAAAATATCTCAATTACCAAGAAACTTGTTAGGTCCCCTTAAAAAATGTGGCCAGCTCAGGAAACAAAAACTTGTAATGTTTTGTCTTTTTCTCCTTTGCTGTCTCATTGTGCTTTAGCCCTCACTCTTGATTCTCCAATAAGAAATGACCACAACACTTGCTTTTTCTCAAAATTCTGAGATAACAAGATGGCCTTCATACTTTTTACCCAGGTTGGTGGTAGAAATGGAAACATAAACATATAGATAAGCAGAAGTTTTGAAAGACAGCGTTTCTCTCCACTCTTTAATAGAGAAAGATGAAAAATTAATAGAGAAGATGAAGTAAAAAAAGATCAAACAGATTGCTTTAAAGTTAAAATTCTTTTTAGGCTTTCAATTAGTGCCCAGGCCCGGTGTGTGTGTGGGACCATCCACCTGCTTGCCAGAACCTACTTCCAGCCAGCGCCCAGGCCTGGGGAGCACATGTGTGTGTGCGTGTGCGTGTGCGTGTGCGTGTGCGTGTGCGTGTGTGTGTGTGGCCACCTGCCCACCCATTGAAACCTGCTCCAAAAAGGTAAAATGCTTTTATTTATTTATTTATTTGCAGTACCAGAGATTGAACTCAGGACCCTGTGCTTGCCAGGAAAGCACTTATTCTACTGAGCTATCTCCCTGGGCCTGGTAAAATGCTTTTAAAAATACATCCTGGGCAACTGGACCTGGTGGTACACACCAGTAATGCCAGCAATCTGGAGGACTGAAGCAGGAGGATCACAAGTTTGAGCCCAACCTGAGCAATGTAGTGACTTAATGAGATCTTGTCTCAAAAGTTAAAAAGGCGGTAGGGATATAGCTCAGTGAAAAGGCCCTGGGTTCAATCCCCAGTACTAAAAAAATGTTTCAACAGTAGAAATATAAATTATTTCCCGTAATAGCCAGATAGATGTCTTAGCTTACACATTAATTTACTATTGCTTAATAAAAGTGATAGTGTTTGGATCAATAAATGTTCTGAAGAGCCTGATAGCATTTCATTATTTGTATTTACCTTTGTCATTTAATGTACATCAATAAACCAGTATTCATAAACAGGTTTTTTTTATTTTTCCTTTGAGACAAGTTCTCACTATGCAGTTCAGGGTGGACTTGAGCTCACTCTGTAGCCCAGGCTGGTCTCAAACAATGATCCTCTTGCCTCAGCCTCCTAGTGCTGGGGTCACAGGAACAGCTCTTTTTTTTTTTTTTTTTTATTAATTTTGCTTTTGGTACTGAGGACTTAGCCCTTGCCAGGCAGGGGTTTGTGCCACTGAGCCATCTCCCCAGCAGGAACAGCTCTTTTAAAGATATCAGATACTGAATTTTCAAATCTGGCGTTGTGACTTGGAAATATTTTAAGGAGATCATCAACGACAAAGTTTCTATGGTAGCCTTAGGTAGCAACCAGTTTGTGAAATGCTAAATTTAATTCTTAATCCTGAAGCAATGGGTGTACAGTATTAGAAGATCTAGAGCAGGACTCTGGATTTTCAAATAAAAGAGGCAAGAACTGAGGGCCTTTGGGGGAAAACCTGAGTTTTGAGATTTGCAGGATTTCTAATGTAACGCTTTAATGAGTTAATCTTTCATGCACAGTTAAAGATACATACTGCCTCTAATGTAACCTGCTTCCTTAGGCAGAACTAACCAAATGTTTTGGGTAATTTTATTTCTTCGTTCAATAGTCTATTTTACTATATTCCATGATTTACTATATAGCACAGAGTCTAGAGATGAACATGCTGGGAAAGTTGTTCCCTCAGGAGAATAGACTGAGAGAAGAGGTCCTTGGAGCCTTAGAACACTCTTGTGACTCCTTCAACAGCACAGTCTGTGGCGCCCAGAATCCCAACTATAACCAGAAGGAATAAGAGCTCCTGGGTCCCCATAGGCATGGCCATTGGATTATGGAACTCATCCTGTGGGGGAGGGGATTTGATGAGGAAGGCCAAATGGGACCCTGGTGCCACAGTGCAACACGAACAGAAAAACTAGTGAAGCTGGGTAGAAGTCAACATGGGAGGCCATGGCGGTACCGTAAGATGAGACTGGTGAGCCAGGCTCCGGAGACTATGATGGTGAGTTTAGGTTTTCTTTTTTAAAAATCTTTTATTTATTTGTGTGGTACAGGGTCTTACTACACAGCTTGGACTTGTAGTGATCCTCCTGTCCCAGCCTCCCCAGACCTGGGACTATAGGTGTGTACCACCATGCCCATTTGTGATGTTTGGGTTTTGTTTTTTATGTTTGTTTGTTTGTTTGGTATTGGAAATTGAATTCAGGACCTTAAGCCTGCCAGGCAGGTGCTTTTTGTGCCACTGAGCTATATCCCCGGCTCCAGGAGTGTGGACTTCTGTTTTATTAGTATGGCTTTTCTTTGGTAAGACTGCACTTCTGTCCACAGAGCCTTGAATAGGCACTAACTTGGAATGCTTTGTAAAACACGTCTGTAAGCGGAGTGTGGTGGTGCACTCTGAGAGGCTCAAGCAAGAGGATCATAGGATCACGTATGTGTGTGTTTGTGTGTGTGTGTGTGTGTGAGAGTGTGTGTGTATGTGTAAAGCTTTGGAACAAACAGGAAGACCTTCTGCAAGGACGTCAACAAGTGGAGGAGATTGCATGTAGTTTGTTTTCAAGCAAGGGTTACAGTGGGTCACACTATGAGGTCGCAGCTAACATCACAGTATAGCCCCGAGGAAGGAGCTTTCCTATTCTATGGTTCAGTGATCATACCCATAGGCTTACGGGAGACACAGGGTCTCTCTCTTAACTAACCAGAGAGAGGAGAGAAAAAGCTCTACGCTTTGCTATCAGGCTGACGAATCGGTCCAGACATCCTTTGTTTTCACAGTTTCTTTGCCTTGCGAACATCCTGGGTTCTTTATAGTGCTGCCCTTGGACACTTTCATTTGTCTTCTACCTCCTTATGAATTGAATTCCCTATTTTCCTGATTGTCAAGTCCTGGTTCAGTAATCCAAACCTCTGGTACCTGGATTATGTATTAGCTCTTTGTCTTGCCACCTTTAAAATGAAAGCTTTCCTTAATGGGTTCTGACTTCGTTGGCCCATTTGATCTCCTGAGGCTGCACAGCATACACTGTTCCAGATCTGACCATTTGGAATCTAACTTGTGCCTTAACTAGAACAACCTCTACCTCCAGGCAAGGAGAAATTTTGTCATGATCTACTAGATTCAGAGCAACCTACTTTGTTTCCCTGACTGCAAGGCAGTAGTCTTGCTTTTCTTTATCCCCAAGCCTAGGGTGTATAACATTAAAGAAGAAAATTCAGAACAAGGGCGAGTTCCTTCCAGAGCTTTAGGGGTGGTATGATGGCCTCAAGCTAATTGAATTTCTAATTTCTAATATACTGTATTTTAGGAGACAAGAGAGAATCCAACATCCATTTTTAGAGGAGGATAATGAGGGTACATTCACAAATACTAATAGGCATGTCTCATCTGTCAGGAGGAAAGGTCTTACCCCTAGAGATCTATTGGCAGCCAGGAGGATGAGAGGAGCTGTGATCCATAACAGCCCAGCAGTCAGAGAAGAGTGTGCTGTGATCTGGGTCATTTGCTAGGCTTCAGCCTTTCAGCATTGACAAGCTTCTGTGAAAGGATAGAAGTGGACTAGAACACAACCCAGCCTCCTCCTTCTCTCTGTCTCTCTGTCTGTGTCTCTGTTTGTCTGTCTGCCTGTCTCTCTCTCTTGAGCGGAACCACAGTGGTAAGTTTGTGTTTGTGCAGGAATATACGTGGGCATGCCTTTCCCATTCTGCTCACCTTCACCCCCAAGCTGGGCACCAATATCTCTACAAGACACTGTAGCTGTTCTTTATGCAAACTGGGTTATTTATATTCTGCAAACATATGTATTGGGTTAGTTTTAAGGATTTCTTTATAAAAGTGATACTATTATATTCAACAACATCTTCCTCCAGCAAGTGGCCTTACAAAGCAGACTTCTGGAAGAGCATTGCATATATATGTACTATAAAGATGTCCCCAAACAATCCATGGTAACAGTAGCCAAAGTTTAATGGTGACAGTAGTAGGAGTTTGGCATTTAGAAAGTAGTGGAGTGGTTGAGTGTTTGGGTCTAAGTGAGATGAATCTGGATTCAGATATCTTCTTTGCCATCTGTAAGCTGTGAAGGTTTGGGCAAGTTCCTTAATCTCTCTGCCTTAATTTTATAATTTGTAAAATATGAATACTCATCTGTTTCTCTAAGGATTTTAGTGAGCATTAGAGAAAAAATATATAAGAGAAGTTGTTGGCACACAGCAAGTACTCAAATGCAACACTTAAGGTTTGTTGGATTTTACCACTATTCTCAGACTTTGGAATGATCTTTAAACATTTATAGAACATTTCTTACATGTAAAAATATTTGTTATGAAAGAATCATATGAAAGAAGCCCTTTTCACCTCTTGCTATTTTCCAATCACAGTGTGGCTTTTTTTTCTTTTTTCAGAAAAACACGCAGAGTCAGGGGTGTAGGTTGCTGATAATGTGCATTCCTGTCAAAAGTGAGGCC
>NDGN011374954.1:0-32374 GCA_002564285.1 Tympanoctomys barrerae
AAAAAAAAAACACCATCATAGAAATTCTTACTTTCTCTACTATGCAAGTTTCCTTACTCAGAATTTTCTCTTGTTACAACATGCCTTTTCCCTTCCTGGGTTATGACAGTATTTTGAAAGCTAAAGAAAAGGATAGAGAGGGGAAATGTAAAAGTGAGAGACTAAGGAAAGATCTGATATGATGAAGCCCTTTCTTAGTAGCCTGATTCAATCAAAGGTATTTAATTTCAAGCCTTATGATACTTTATTTTCTTAGATCCAGTGACATTAACATATTCTTTTTCATAACACTTAATACCAGTGCAATCTTTGAGATACTGACTGCTATATAAGTCTCCAAAGTAAATTAGAATCAACGCTTTCTTTACACAATGGGTGCCTTGGTTAACTAATTTAATTTGTTCTACAATTTTGGAGAAGATAGCCACACTGTGCCTATGCAGAATAGATGGCCATGTGTGTTTCCATTACCTAATGCAGAATCTGCAAAAAAAAAAAAACCAAAATTTTACCAAATGCTTCTGTTTGTGAGCCAAGAAGAAAGCATTCATGAACACAGGCATCACTGTACCGACCGCTCCTCTTGCCCTGGGAGAGTTAAAGAACTTTCAGGCATGACCTAAGGCCCAAGAAGAGACCGACCAGGACGTCTGAGTGCTTGACGCATTCTAGATGTATTATTTACCAAATACATTAAGCAATATTCCTGTCTCCTCTCATTTTTATGAGAAGAAAAATTCTGGAACTGCCAGATAATGACCATATTGCACAGAAGAAAAGCTATTTAGCTAAGGCAGGAAAAAAAAGGTTATAAATACATTTGTTGGGGCTCAGGATACAGCTCAGCATCATAAGCACCTGCCTGGCAAGTGCAAGGTCCTGAGTTCAATTCCCAGTACTGAGGGGAAAAATGTTAACTAAAAGAATCTCAGCAAACTTAGAAGCAAATGGATTAATCTTCAATTTAATCATAAAAAGGGGCTCTAATGATAATTACAGGGGTGACTAGAGGGCCACATGAGAAAAGGAGTCTGAGCACTGCAATTAATAAAAAATAAAAATTATTATTCTGGATTCTTATTTCAAATAAAGAGGTTTGCATCTTATTGTTATATTTACTGAGAACTATACCGGAGTTTTGATGTATGTAATTTTTTTTGTTTTTCTAAAGGAGAGGGGGTTATCAAATAAAAAGTTTCCATATTTTAAAAACACTCAATCTATTACTTAAGTAAAAAGGTTCTCACAGTAATACACCATCCTGTTAATGAAAACACCATTTCCATTTACTATAAAAATTAAAATGCCTAGTAAATAAGTTTTGTTCCCATTAAAAGTGGTATTAAAAGTTATTTCAGTTAATAACCTTGTTCATAATTTAGTAGTTTAAGAAGCATTAAATATTTCCTGAAAAGTACTGTTTTAAAAATATAAGGAGTAATTATGGTCTCACCTGTACAGCACTATTAAGAAAGCAGCTGTTTTGTCCTGGTTCATTTAACAAGCCTTTGGTAGGGGCTAGTGACAGCATACTTCCAGGTTG
Source organism: Tympanoctomys barrerae (assembly GCA_002564285.1). Taxonomy (NCBI): domain Eukaryota; kingdom Metazoa; phylum Chordata; class Mammalia; order Rodentia; family Octodontidae; genus Tympanoctomys; species Tympanoctomys barrerae. Next base: position 1,544 of record NDGN011374954.1, read on the forward strand.
GTAAGCTTTTCCCAGATTGCCACCAGGTTTCCGTAAGAATTTCACCCAGGCCATGTTCAAGCAATTTCGTTTGCATTAAAGCTAAAACTGTACCTTTATGTTATATTCCTGATGACAAAACAGATAATGTCTTGAATTTGCCAGTTAGATTCACAATAGTCTGTCATAAGAATGTAAGTTTCCAAGTCCATATCTTTCTTAGTACTATAAATTTTTGAGGACTTCAACAAATAAAAATGGGCTGAATAAATGTTGAAGGTTTGAAAGCTTCAGAGCTTAAACAAGGCCTTAAAGATTTTTATCTTTTTATCACAGGACAGTTCCACAAATTAAGATGAAGAAGACTGTTTTAAACTGAAAAAAGTAGTATCGATGAACAAATTTTCTTTTATGTACAAGTCAATTGTCTTGCCCAGTTAAATATTAAAAATGGATGATAGAAAAAAAAAATGCAGACTTGGTATCTGGTGTGATTCCTCTGGTCACTGGTTTTCTTTATGCTTTTTTTTAATTAAAAAAAGAACTCTTTCCTTCTTAGGTGAGGTTATCAAAGGTGATTCCATATGTCATAGCAATGTGACCTCAAAGCAAATCTATAAGAAAAGAAAAGAAAATGTTTATAATACACCTAGTCAGGAAAATTTCTATTTTACAATTGAACACAAACACTGACTACAGAACTAAAATTTATCATAAAAAATAAAAGATTAAAAAATTTTTAAAAATAAAAATCAAAAGGATTAGAATAGATTTTATTCTAAGATATCAAAATGAAAACATTTCATCAGTTATTTTTTTTTTTGATGTAACATGACTTTAATCACTTTCTATTCCAAATTTTGGCATCCAAGAATGGGTTCATAAGAAAAATATTCCACAAAAAAAACCCAAAAAAACAATTCAATTAGCTCTCAGGTTGTATCCTATATGTGTCAATCCAAATTGCTTTATTAAACAAATATGAATATATGTACATATAGTATAGACTCTGCTAACTACCTTATACACAATCATATTTTTCCAAAAAAATCAGTAGATTTTATATAAATTAACATGCATAACTCTAAAGAAACCTTTGATAAACAGATGTTAGTAAATTAAAGTAAATTTTCATCTTTTCAAAAATGTATGCTTCTGGCTTAATGGACTTCAAATGTTAAATTTCTGAATTAAAAATAATTAAATAATAGGGTTAGCAAGATAGCTCAGCAAAGTAAGCACCTGCTTAGGCAAGTGCAGGAATTGGGGTTCAATCCCCAGCACCACATGTCAGGCCAGCGCCGCCCCAGGCACACTAAGTTAGCCACTGAGACCAGGCATGGGGGTACATGTCTGTAATCCCAGCGCTGTGGAGGCTAAGACAGGAGGATCACTACAAGTTCAAGCTGCATAGTGAGACCCTGTACCAAATACATTTTAAGCAATTATCAAATATTACTATCAAAGTTTTATTTTACCAAATGAATTTCATTCCTCCATTCTTCCATTCAATAAACACTGACTGAACATTTGTTTACTCTACCTACCAGGTGCTGGAACTGACCCAAAATGAGGAAAATACAGACAGCACAATAGCACACTCCACTGTTTTGTGTGTGTGTGTGTGTGTGTGTGTGTGTGTGTGTGTTTTTGCGGTACTGGGGATTTATTGGCTACCGAGCCATCTCCCAGGCCCACTACACTGTAGAGAGTACCAGGAGGGCTGCATGCGAAGTGCTAACAGAAACACAAGGTAAGGAAGCAACAAGGGAAGCACAGACACTGTTGCCTGTTCTGCTCCTTTCAATAGCACAGCCAGGGAAGCCCTTGCGGAGAAGGCTGAGCAGGCTCCAAGATCTGAAAGCGGCACAGAACCCAAGTGAGGGAAGAACTCCAAGCAGACTGAACAGTAGCTCCAAACATCCTGAAACCGGTGTTTGGATGACACCATGGAGGAAAAGTAAGAAGCCCAGCGTGGCAAGGAAACTTCAATATGGAGTCAGGCAGGTGAAATGGAAGCGCGAGAAGAGGCAGATGACACAGGGGCTTGCAGGTCCTTTGGCTTTAAACTCTGGCTCGAAAGTTACTGAGCACCATTTTCACAGCACAGAAAGACAAGACAGAACAGCACAGGTCACTTCAGTATCAGTGATCAAATATAAGACAGCAAACCACTAAAGAACAGAGAAGGATCAGTATCTAAGAAATTAAGGTCTGTTTCTAGGCCTACTCTCTGATGAGAACTTCCTTACCTTCAAAATGGGGGTAACAATAACAACTGTGTTAATGAGGGTTAACCATTCTCAGAATTATAGAACATTGTTAGTTATTTTCTTCTATTTTAGCCACCAGTTCATAATCCCCTCTCGGAGTGATCTCAATGACCTTTAAATCTGTCACACACAGTTTTTAATCAATTTAGTCATGTCACACAACATTAAGTGAACTCTATATAAGCAACAGATTCCTATTTTTAATGGAATCATACTTTTAAGGTGATACACTTTCAGTAGCTATTAGGCAACAACTCTATACTCTGAGCATATTAAAGTTTTACAAAACAATTACTAGCATTAAAAGAACTGAGTTTGGTGAGTATCACAGACACAAGAGATAAGTGAACAACATCATGGTTCATATTCCTTCACAAGATGTCAAACTAATACATGTTCCCTCCTAATTGCCTCTCCAACCCAGCCCTGAGGATTATGCAAAGGAACACTAGTGATAAAAAAACCAGGAGAAATGTTGGGGATACCAAGTGACAGGCTTCTAGGAGGGGAGAGAAAACACAGCCAGGAGATGGGGAGAGCGCAACATCTGCCTGGGAAATTCTTTCTAGCTGGGAACTTTTTATGCTTTCCGTGCTCTGGTCAGCAAATTTCCACCCCACACAATGAAATGAGACAGAAAAGGGGTGCTCTCCCCACCCCCACCCCCACCCCTGCCATCTGGAGCTTGTTTCAGCAAGAAAACACTAGAGTGCAACCAGGTTCAGAAGTGTTGAAATGACAGGTGATCTGTAGGCCCCATTATGTACTGACCTCACCAGCTCTACGTAGGGACTGACCTGGAAAAGACAGGCAGTGCCACAGGAAGTCCCTTCTGGAACCAATCTTCAAACTGCATCACCCAGAATCAAGCCTTTGTATTCTACTTCTACTCCCTGAAATCAGACACAAACAAACAAGGACAGCCTCATCCTCATGCTTCTCCTAGGTAAATATTCTTAGCTTAGAATTTGGTACCTCTGAAGAAAATAAAACCAGGAGAGTATAAGCTCTCTGACAGGAAGGAAACAAACTAAACAATCTAAATCCCAGGAAACAGAAAGAATAAAGAACACAAATATAAAATAAACATAAAAACCTGCTGTAATGGTTAACTGAGTCAATTTGAGTTTACAAGTGTGACTGGATAGCTCAGCAGCTTTATTCCTTAGGGTGTAGTGGACCCACCCCGGAGCGGCTCGTAGCCTGGATGGCATAAAGGGGACATGAGGACGAACAGACTGGCCTCTCCACCTTCCGCCTGGACGTCATCTCCTGGCTCTTGGCAGAGGCTCTTCAGCTTGCACCTTGCATCCTTCAGCCTTGCATCACAGACCCAGGCCTCTTAATACATATTTGATGGGACCCTGCAGTGAACGCCAGACCATGGACTGAAGCCTATGCAGACAGCCTATGCACCCTTCCTCATCCAACTCAGTGTTGACCATCATAAACTGATCTTACAATAATTTCTTATATATTTGTGTATCTCGTGTTACATCTGTTTCTCTAGTAAAACACTGACTGATACAGATTTTAGAAGTGATACAGGGGCTAGCCAGATAACTCAGTGAACTAAAGTACCTAATTAGGCAGACACAGGGACCAGAGTTCAATCCCTGGCACCACATGGCATGCTGGAGAGTTCAATCCCTGGCACCACATGTTCAATCCCAGAGTTCAATCCCGGCACCACATGCCACTCCCACTCCCTGGAGTGCACTGAGGCAACTGAGACTGGGCTGGTGGCGCGCACCTGTAATCCCAGCATTTGGGAGGCTGAAAACAGGAGGATCACTACGAGTCTGATCTGTGTAGTGAGACCCTGTACCAAAATACATAAATAAATAAAAGTGATACAGATACCAGGAGTGGCTCTAGAGAAATGGAAGCATAACGATGAAGTCTTTTAATGGCTTTAGGGGCTCCAAAAGTCATCTCTCTTAAGTTGATGAGACCTAAAGACACCATGGTCTCTCCTGAAAATTCTGTAGGAAATACTGATAATGTTTGGCATGAACTGTTTAAACTAATATGCCATGTAGATTCACTTGATTATCCCAATTCATCACTTGTGAGATGTCAGGAATTTAGCGACTTCATACATGAAGGTTTTAAATTATCTCTGACAGAATAGGGAACATATGATGCTGGCTGGTTGGTCTCACTATCCCTGAATAAACTAGTTGTTATGGTCTGTGTCTAGTTGTACCCCCAAATCCTCATGCAGTCATGGGTGACTTCTGGAGTTTGTGAAAGATTACTGTGGGCATGGATGCTGCACCTGCTTGGGGCAGGTAATTTGCATTACAATGTAAGGAGGGGAGTGAGGCTAGCTAGGTGCCTGAGCTGCCGTTACCACTCCCTTGCTCTCGGCTCTTTGCCCCCGCCATGAAAGGCTGCCCTCTGCCATGTGCCCCTCTGCCTTGGAGCCAGCTGAGTATGGACTGAAACCTCCAGTAACTGTGCACTAAATAAACCTTTCTTTCCTTCATTTTGGATGTCAGGTATTTGTCCCAGCAATGAAAGAAGAGAAACTGAGACACTGGTGAAGGAAAACAATGAGCCGAAAACACCCATCAGAAGGAAGTCCACAGACATCTGGCTCTAAGGACAACTTAATAAAGAAAAACAAGGAGCTCAAACATTCACATTCCCAGATCCAGACACAGAAAAAACTTAGAAGTTTTAAGTGTGTCCTGAAAGGAAACCTCTCTTTTAGCCACAAGGCTGAGACTGCAGAGACACAAACACAGGCCCTCATAATCTGACTGGCCGAACTATGACGTAAGCTTAATGCACTGACTTGAAGAGGATCTGAAGCAAAAGTAAGGGTTCTGATCAGAAAAGAATGGGACCTCATAAACTGGGCTGGAGATGTGGGGGAGGATCCTGAGGAAGCTGAGGACATGGAATTTTTAGATGCTAATGGGATTATTTTGCCAAAGGAAGAGATTCCCCATCCCACCCCCAACCCCAGCAGTGTTGGTCTCTCCTATAACACCCAGGGGAACTAATCCTGGGTTAGCCAAGCAACATAACACTGACGCTCCTCAGGACTCGCCCTCACCACCCACCTTTGCCTCTAGGCTCATAACCAGGCTCAAATCGCACAAGACGCCTAAGGTTGAGGTGCATAGTGTGACCCGTGAGGAAGTCTGCTAGTCTCCCAGAGAACTTCTTGAGTTTTTTAACCCTAATAAGCAGAGACATTATGAGCAAGCATGAGAAAGGATTTTACAGGTTTGGGATAATGATGGCAAAAAATAGACACCTGGATCAGGCTGAGTTCATTGACATGGGCCCACTAAGCAGATTCTGAATTTAATGTCGCAGCTCATGGAGCAAAGAAAGGTGTTAACAACTTATTTGGATGGTTGGCAGAAATATGGTTCAAAAGATGGCCCACTGTGAATGAGTCAGAGATGCCTGGTATTCCATGGTTTACTGTGGATGAGGGGATTCAGAGGCTTAGGGAAGTGGGAATGCTGGGCTGGATCTGTCATGATAAACCTAATCCTCCACACTGGGATGATCCAGAAAATGAACGCTTCACTAACACCTTCAGCAACTGGTCTGTGAGGAGAGCACCAGCATCCCTGAAGAGCTCTGTCACTGCTTTTCTCTACATGCCAGTCCTTATGCTGGGGACCACGTTACTCATTTAGGAAATTCAAGGACAATGGGCTTGACTGGATCCTGCAGTGTCTCAGAGGTCAAGTGGCAGCACTCAATCGCCAAAGGCAGGGTACCTGTACTTGCCGTAATGGACAGCAGAAGCAGAACAATCGCTAGAATGTTCTGAAATATGTACCTATGGTAATTTATGAGCAGCCACAGTGTTGCCAAAAGTGAAACAGATGAGAAACAAAAAAAATTTTACTAGATTTACATCATCAAAATATTTATGGGCAAATGAACGGGAACCTCCTTCAAACTGTGTTAACAGGAAATCTGTCTTTCAAGCAGTTCTCGGATTTGAGCCAGTTTACAGATTCAGAACCTTTTGAATGAAGGGGAGGCTGGGTTCCCTTGGGGAAGGATCCTGATGTACCAAAACTTTATATAGCCAACCTTTTTCTCATCCTTCCCCAGAGTGTCCTAAAGCCTTTTGCCCATGTGACTATACACTGGGAAAGGGGCATGATCAGACATTTAGGAGACTACTGAACACTGGCTCTACACTAACATTGATTCCAGAGAATCCAAAAACATGACTGTGTCCACCAGTAAGAGTAGTGGCCTGTAGAATCAGCCGATCAATGGAGTTTCAGCAAAGGTCCCACTCACAGTGGGTCCAGTATGTCCTCCTATCCATCCCACAGTCATGTCCCCTGCCCCCCAATGCATAATTGGGATAGATGCACTCAGTACTTGGCAGATTACTCACACTGGTTCCCTAATCTGCAATGTGAGGGCTAACAGGGTCAGAAAGGCCAAATGGAAGCCATTAGAGTTGCCTTTGCCTGGAAAATAGTAAACCAAAAGCAGCATCAGACACTGCTGAAGGGTTGAAGAGGTTAGCTGACACCATTTAGAACTTGAAGGATACAGGAACACTGGTGCCCACCATATCTCCATTCAACTCTCCCATCTGGCCTGTGCAGAAGAGAAGGGTCTAAGAGCATGGCAAAATACATTACTACAAAATGAATCAAATCACCAGTGACTCCCATTGCAGCTGTGACATCAGATGTCATTTCCATTATTGAGCAGATTAACACATCTCCTGGTACTTAGTGTGCAGCTACTGACTTGGCAAATGCCTTCTTCCCATATCTATCCATGCAGACCATCAGAAATGATCTACTTCCAGCTGGCAAGGCCAGCAATATACCTTCACTGTCTTACCTCTAGGGCATATTAACTTGCCAGGCCTGTGTCACAACTTAAGTTTCGCCAGATCTTAATCACTTTTTTCTCCCACATGATATCACACTGGTCCATTACACTGATGATATTATATTGATTGGGCCAAGTAAGCAAGAGTCAGCAACCACTCTGGATTTGTTAGTAAAGCACTAGAGGGTCAGAGGATGAGAAATAAATCGAAGAAAAGTTCAAGAGCCTTCTATCTCACTAAAATTTCTAAGCGTCCAGTGGTGTGGGACATGTAGAGATATTCCTTCTGAGGTAAGACAGGCTGTTGCTGGCACCATTTAAGAATTTTGGCAAACTCTGGGCAGCTTGTGGGACTCTGGAAAGATCTGACCTTCCTTAGCCCCCAATGTGTAGATGTGGAGCTTCTGCTGGTGCCGCTCCAAAATTTTAACTTAGGAGGATGCTGAGTGGCCTGCGGGACACAGTAGAGTTGTGATCTGTGGGCTCAGCATGAGCAGGTATGGAGCATTCCTGGGACCTTTTAAGAACTTTGGCAGATGCTGTGAGGCCCACAGGACTCTCTGGGTGATTACTGGGAGCTTCAAAAATGCCAAAATGCAGGAGCAAAAGGCAATCTCAATTCTCCAACCCACCCAGAAGAAATCCAAGAGAAGAAGACATGCAAAAACTTGGAAATCACACACCTGAAATCTCTGAAATAATAGCAACTGAATTAAGGAAACAAGTCCATCATGTTATAGAATAAGATCAGATATAAACCCTCAGGTCCAAAACCAAAGGACAACAATCATGAAAGAATTGCTCAGCACAGCTAAAGAAGACATAAAAAAATAGAGATTAGAAAATTTATGGAAACACTGAATGAACAATACAGGAAAGAACTAGAATGCATGAAACAGATTCAAACAGATATCTAAAAAATTAAGAACTCCATTGAAAGCTGGAAAAACTGCTTAAATTAAACTGAAGATGGACTTTCAGACCTGAAAGACAGTGGTGCAGCTAATGAACATGAAATAAAGAGAAAGATCTCTTAAAACTAACAAGGAACCAGGAAATAATTCACCAGCTACAAGACGATGCAAAGAAAAATGATATAAGAATAATAGGTGTCAATGAAGCAGTGGGAGGCAGTACAAATGAAATAAAAGACTATTTGCATAAGTATTAGCAGAAAAATTTTCAAACACTAGAAAAGAACCTGACATACACCTAAGCGAGGCATATAGAACTCCACACAACCATAATCACAATAAACCTACATTTAGACACATAATAATCAAGATCTCAGAAATTCAGCAATGAATAGAATATTAAAAGCTGCTAGAGAGACAAAACAGATCACCTACAATGGAAAGCCCATCAGAATCATGCAGATTTCTCAACACAAACCATCAAATCAAGAAGAGCTCAGAGTGAAGTATTTCAGGTTCTGAAAGAAAATAACTTCCATACCAGATTGATGTACCCTGCAAAACTATCAAATTCAATGACAAAATAAGATCCTTCTATGATAAAGAACAACTGCAGAAATTCATGACCACCATAAGAACCCCACAAAGAATACTGACAGATATTCTAGAAAAAACCAGAAGTGATCATAGTTTTAAAGAACAATGGAAAGAACCCTCCAAACAGAGCAAGTAAATAAAAAGAGGGGAAAAGTACGGAATGTATAGCAGGAAAATAACATGACAAAGATTAGCCAATATATAATAGTTATAACCATCAGCATAAATAGTCTCAGCTCACCAATCAAAAGAAACAGACTAGCAGAGTGTATTAAGAAACAAAATCCAACAATATGCTACATACAAAAAAGCACATTTAAATCAAAAGGAAATCCACAGAGTGAAAGTCAAAGAATTGAAAACAATCCTCCAAGCCACCAGAAATCAGAAAAAAAAAAAAGGGGGGGGGGTAGCTATCCTGGTTGCTGGCAATATTAACTTCAAACCTCATTCAAAGAGATAAAAAAAAAAAGGTCATTACATACTTGTTAAAGAAAAAGTGCAAGAGGAAGAGATAACAATTATAAATATATATGCACCCAATGTAGAAGCATCCTCCTACATAAGACAAATTTTAACAGACATGAAAAATCCAATCAGTAATAATACAATAGTAATGGGGAACTTTGCCATGCCACTGTCACAAAGAGATAGAACAACTAGGCTAAATAAATAAATAAATAAAATCATAAGGAAATAACAGAACAAAGCCAAACTTGTTTTTTTGTTTTGTTTTTGTTTTTGTTTTTTAAGAAAATGACTTGGTAGACCTTTACAGAGTATTTCACTCAGCAACAACAGAACTTTCATTGATCATGTAATACAATTTTCATTGCATCCCACAGGTTTCAGTAACCTCTATTTGCATTTTTGTTTGATTGCAAATCTTTTTAATTTCTTTAATTTCATCTGTAACTCACTGGTTGTTTAGGAGATTGTTGTTTATTTTCCATGTATTTATGGTGTTTTGTAGTTTCTTTTGTGAATAATTTATAGTTTATTGCACTGTGATGAGATAGCATGCATGGGATTATTTCAGTTCCTTTGAATTTATTAAGAGTGCTCTGTGCATTGTGCACTGTGTATATTATTTTGGAGAATGTCCCATGTGCTGCTGGGAAGAATGTGTATTCTGTTGTCTCTTTTGTGTGGTAAGCTATAAAAGGTAAGTATGAGGGCAGAAATAAATGCATTGGAGAGGAAGAAAACAATACAAAAAATAAATGAATCAAGAGTTGGTTCTTTGAAAGAATAAATAAAGTTGATAAACCCCTAGCCAACATAATCAAAAAAGGAAAGAAACACACTCAAATTCATGCAATAAAGGATGAAAAGGGCAAAATGACTACTGACCCTAGAGAAATTCAGAAGATCATCAACACTTACTTCCAAAATCTTTACTCACAGGATGGAAAACACAAAAGAAATGGACAGTTTCCTAGATACATATGAAATGCCAAAGCTGAGTCAAAAAGATATACAAACTCTGAATAACCCAATAATGAGAAATGAAATTGACAATGTAATGAAAAGCCTACCAAAAAAAGAAAAGCCCAGGTCCCAATGGATTCACAGAAGACTTCTGCAAGAAATTCAGAGAAGATTTTTCTCAAACTATTCAATGAAACTAAAAGGGAAGTAATTCTCCCAAACTCATTCCTGGAATCAAGTTACTCAGATTCCAAAACCAGAGAAAGATCCAACTAAAAAAGAGAATTACAAGCCAATCTCTCTAATGAATACAGACGCAGAAATCCTCAAAAAAATAATGGCAAACAGAACATAGCAAATCATCAAGATTATACTGCATGATCAAGTAGGATTCATTCCAGGAATTCAGGGATTGTTCAACTTTCTCAAATCCATAAATGTAATACAACATATCAATAGAACCAAGAATAAAAACCACATGATCATCTCAATAGATGCAGAAAAAGCTTTTAACAAAATCCAACACTAATTCATGATTTAAAACCCTACAGAGAATTGGAATAGATGGTCTATTTCTCAACCTGATAAAAGCCATCTATGAGAAATCAACAGCCAACATCATTCTAAATGGGTAAAAACTGAAGACTTTCACTTTAAAATCAGAAACAAGACAAGGATGTCCACTGTCTCTACTCCTAGTCAATGTAGTTCTGGAAACATCAGCCAGAGCAATTAGACAAGACAGAAATAAAAGGAATAAGGATTAGAAAGGAAGTGAAATTATCATTATTTGAAAATGGCATGATACCCTACATAGAGGGCCCCAAAAGCTCCACCAAGAGTCTTGTAGATTTAATCACCAAATTCAGCAATGTAGCAGGATACAAAGGCAGCACCCAAAAATCAGTAGTAATTTTGTACACAAACAATGAGCTCACTGAGAGAGAAATTATGGAAACCTGGCCTTTTTACAATAACATCAAAAAAAAAATGAAATACTTAGGAACCAATTTCACAAAGGACATAAAATATTTATAAAGTGAAAATTATGGTACTCTGAGAAAAGAAGAGGATTTACGAAAATGGAAAAATATTCCATGCTCCTGGATAGGAAGAACCAACATCGTGAAAATGGCCATACTCCCAAAACTGTTATGGAGATTCAATGCAATCCCAATTAAAATACCATTAGTATACCTCACAGAGCTAGAGAAACTTTCCTCAAATTCATTTGGAAGTGAAGAGATCCACCAAATCAATAGTAATCCTGGGAAACAAAGGAAACTCAGGAGGTATCACAATCCCTGACCTGAAATTATACTATAAAGCTGCTGTGATAAAATCAGCATGGTACCGGCATAAAGACAGATCTGATCATCAATGGAACAGACTAGAAGATGAAGACACAATTGCAAACACACTCAGTCACCTTATCTTTGATAAAGGGGCCAAATAGGATCACTGGAAGAAACCTCTTTAATAAATGGTGCTGGAAAAAGTGGCTTTCCACATGCCAAAGGTTAAAACTAGACCGATGCCTATCACCATGCACAAAGCTGCAGTCAAAATGGATCAAAGGCTTAAATACTAAAACAGAAACACTAAATTTTCTGGAGGAAAATGTAGAGACAAATCTTAAAGACATAGGGGTAAGTAGAGAGTTCATGAACAAAAACTAAATTGCCCAGGAAATACTTCAACAACTGGGATCTCATCTTTTTAAAAAGTTTATTCGAAACACATCTCCAGCAGAGTAAAAAGAAAACCAACAAAGTGGGAAAAAATTATAACTGACTGTCCTTCTAACAAAGGTCTTCTACCAAGAAAGATAAAAAATATACAAAAATAAGCACCCCCCCAGTCAAAGACCCAATCTATAAATGGGTATCTGAGGTGAACATACACTTCTCAGAGGAAGAAATACAAATGGCAAGTAAATATACGAAAAAATGTTCACCACCATTGGTCATTTGAGAAATGCAAGTTAAAATAACACTGAGATTCCATCTCATCCCAGAAAGAATCACTAACATCAAGATGTGAACCAATAACAAATGCTGGAGAAAAAGGAACCTTTCTGCACTGTTGGTGGGAGTGCAGACTGGTACAACCATTGTGGGAATCAGTATGGAAATTCATTAAAAAGCTAGGATTAGAGACCACATTCAAGCCAGCTATTTTTCTCCTGAGTATTTTTCCAGCAAAACTGGAAACCTCATACCACAGCAATATATGTGCACCCATGTTTATACCAGTGCAATTTGTCATAGCTAAATCCTAGAAACAAATCCAGATAACCATCAACTGAAGAATGGATAAAGATGTATTTTTACACAATCGAGTATTATTCAGCTATAAATCAGGATAAATTTGAGTCTTTTCTTGCTAAATGGATGCAACTAGAGAACATACTCTTAAATGAAAGAAATCAGACCTGCAGGCGCAAACATCACATTGTCTCCTTAGTGTGAGAACCTGCAAGAGTAAAATGGAATCTGAAAAGTAAAACAGATACTGGGAAAAGGGAATGAACTTATTGAAAAGGAAAGAGTTACTGAGTTGAGGAGGATAGGAGATGGAGTAGAGGAAAGAGACTTATCAATGAATGTAAGCAGGATGGTTTGGTCAACTGTATTGTGCATTTCTGCTGATCTATGAAAAGGAACAGTTAATACTTAATTTGTTTTGCCTCCTTTTTCCTTTTTCAATTGTGTTTTTTCTCTTAATTGCTTACACATTTCTCTATTTTTTTCTTCTTCCAATTTTACACGCCTATGTCTGGTAATATAAATAACTTGTTGGAAGTCAACACTATAGTATTACAAAAAATACTGTGAAATTTTGCATTATTTGTAATTTTTTGTTTTCTTTCTAATTGGTGCTCTTTAAAAAAAAAAAAAAAGTAAAAGGTTGTTGCTTCTGGCTTCCTCATAACCAAAAGAGAGGCACCCCATGTTATGGGCCTATTTGGATTTTGGAGTCAACACATTCTTCACTTAGGTGTCTTATTCTGGCCCATCACTAAGTGACTTGGAAAGGTGCTAGTTTTGAATGGGCCCCAGAACAAGAAAAGGTTCTGCAACAGATCCAGGCCACTTGCCCACTGGAGCCATATGATCCAGCAGATCCAACAGTACTTGAACTGACATTGGCAGGCAGAGATGCTCTTTTCAGTCTCAGGCAGACACCTACAGGTGAACTGTGGCAGAGGCCTTTAGGAGTTTGGAGCAAGGCTCTGTGAGCAACCACTCTCCCTTTGAAAAACACCAGTTGTCCTATTATTGGGCCTTAGTGGAAACAGAACACCTGACCATGGTACACCAGGTCACCATGCAACCAAAATTGCCTATCATAACTTGGGTATTATCTGATTCACCAAGTCATAAGGTTGGGTAAACACAGCAACAGCTTATCATTAAACAGAAATGGTATATTCATGACTGGGTCAGGGCAGGTTCAGAGGGTACAAGTACGTGAGGAAATTGTCCAGATACCTATGTCTCCTGTGCTTACTATATGCCTTCTATTTCCCAGCATGTGTCTATGGCTCTGTGGGGTGTACCATACCATCACCTGCCAGAGGAAGAGAAGGCTAGGCCCTGGTTTATGGATGGTTCTACATGTTATGCATACACCACCCTCAAGTGGACAGCTGGAGCATTATAACCCCTGTCTGGGAGATCCCTGAAGGACAGCAGTGAAGAGAAATCATCACAGTGGGCAGAACTGTGGACAGGACACTTGGTAGAACATTTTTTCAGAAGGAGACATGGACAGATGTGACTGTATACTGACTCATGGGTTATAGCGAATCATCTGGCTGGATGCTCAGGAACTTGGAAGGAACGTAACTGGAAAATTGGTGACGAAGATATCTGGGAAGAGGTATGCAAAACTTAGATCTCCCAATATGGGCAAAGGATGTAAAAATATTTGCTTTCCATGTAAACACTCACCAGACAGCAACCTCAGCAGAAGATTAATAATCAAGTGGATAAGACAAGAGGAATATAGAATGGGTAGTAGAAGGTAGTTCTAAATACTAGCTATAATCCCATGATCAGCTACAGAAAAGAGGACTGTAGTTGTGTTATTTCTACTGTAATGTGTTTCTGGTGTAATATAATGTTGACAGACCTAATACTGGTTCTTAAGGATTGTTAGACCTGTGTTATAATGTTCAAATTATGTAAATAATTGAAATAAAAGCAAAACCCAAAGAAAACTTGCCTTCTATTCTGGGAAGGGAATTGCTACATTTCTGTTTGTACACAGGTCAGATAAATTCTGTTAGGTGTGATTAGGAACACACCTTTGTATCTGAAGACTGGTTTAAGAAAATGTGTCTGGTTGCCAAGGTGACAAAGGGGGTGAACAGTAGTTGGTGATTGTGTCAACTTGAGGAGTTTGGAAGCTGCACGAAGTCAGCTCAGCAACTATGCAGCTCGGATGCAGAGGGCTCATACTGGCTGGCTCTTCACCTTCTCATGGCCCACTCCCCAGATGAGGACAAAGGGGAATGAGGAAGGATGCACTGGCTTCTGTTTTCTGGAGGAGCTCAGTTTCCACCTTCAGTTTGGACATTACCTCTGGCATCTAGCGCAGAACCTTCAGCTTCTGCCCCAGACCCTTCGGCCTTCTGGCATACACTTTTCAACCTTCCGTCACAGACCCACCGGCCTCCTAATACAGACTTGCATGGACACTGCAATGAGCCCTAGGCCTTGGAATGAACCTTTAGTCTCCAGGGTGCAGACACGCTGTGCGTACTTCCTCACCCAACTCTGTGGATGAGCATTCTAAGCCAATTTTGTAATTTCTTCTACATTTGTGTATCTTGTGTTATATCTGTTTCTCTAGTAAAACACTGGATGATACACTTGCCAACTGAAGATATGTGTAGTTTTTTTTTTTTTTAAAGCATTGTTAACATTAAAAAAAAACCCAAAAGGTCAGATTAACTAACAAATTACATAGAGGGATGAAGTATTAGCAAGTAGTTAAGTTCAACTCAAGAAATTGTGCAAAGCACTAAGAAAGAAAGGTACAGAAAACAAACATGTTTTCAGAGTGAAGTTATGGATGAAATCTAAAACTGTCGATATCTATCAACCAACATACTTGCAAAGATAAGAAACAAAGTAAACTAAGCAAATATAAGGATTAAAATTGGACTGAGCTAGGTCTCAGTGGCTGATGCTTTACCTGAGGTCCTGAACTTAATCCCCAGCACCAGGGGAAAAAAAGAAATTAATTCCCAGAATTAGGTGAAAAGAGTCAAAGCCAACGAATAATTTAAAATCTAATGTGGGGAAGAAGAGAAGGACATATTAGAAAATGTTAAACAAGAAAGAAAGAGAGAGAGAGCATGAGCGAGCAAGCAAGAAGGCTAGCTAAGTGTATGATTTTTTTTCAAAAGTAAAATAGATACAACCTTCATAAGCCTTATGAAAGAAAAAAAGAGGACTATAAACACTAATGAAATTAGGAAAGGATAAGTGATCACAGACACATCAATGGCCAAAACCTGGAAAAGTACACCACTTAAGTCTTAGAGATGACTTGGAAAATCTGAAGGAACCACTAACTTTCTAGCAAAATACAAAATTATTAACAATAACCCAAGAAAAAGTATAGAAATTTTAAAAAACTGACTAAGGAGAATGGCAGAGACAGATGCTTCTCCCACTGAATGTAGCATCTGGAGCAGACAGATTCAAACTTGAATTGTTATCTAAACTTCAAAGAACTTTTAATTTCAGTAGCAAAATATTGTAGGCCAGAGTGAAAATAAAATACAAAGTAACCCCAAGTAGGTTCAGGGAGCTAACATAACCTTAATATGAAAACACATAAACCACAGACCAGTGAGACATATTATAGATGCAAAAAATTACAGAATATTAGCAAAGAAAAATCTACCAATGCATCAAGAAAATAATATACTATTGAAGAAGTAAAGTTCATTCCAGAAATGCAAATATGATTCTCTACTTATTCCTATGCAACGAATATAGAAAATATTTTACATATTGAAACATAAAATTTACATAAAATATATACACCATTTTATACAGAACATGTATAAAATCTTGCATAGAGAGCTCCATATATAAAAATTATTCTATATTACATTTGGGAGACCATGCAAAAAAGAGCTAACGTGGCATTATTCATAATAGCCCAAAGACAGAAACCACCTATATGCTCTTTAACTAATGGATGATAAACAGATAAATGAAATGTAATACATTTAGAGGAATATTATGTACCTATGAAATGAAGTATTAGCATATGCTACAACAAGGATCATCATGAAAACACTATGCTAAGTGAAAGAAGTCAGTCACAAAGGACATGTACTGTATCATCCACCACATAAAGTATCTAGAAGCACAAAATCCAGACAGTACATTAATGGCTATTAAGAACTGGAGAAGTAAGGCCAGGGAGATAGTTCAGGGATATAAACACCTGCCTGACAAACACAAGGTCTGCAGTTCAATCCATGGTACAAAGAAAAAAAAAGAAGAAGAAGAAGAAGGGCCAGGGAGATGACTCAGTAGAATAAGTACTTCCCTGGCAAGCGCAAGGGCCTGAGTTCAATCTCTGGTTTGGCCAAAAAAAAAAAGAAAAAAGAAAAAGGAAAAGAACTGGAGAAGTGGGGACCATGGGGCTATAAGGCAAGAAACAGCTTTTAGGGCCGGCTAGATTGCTCAGTGGATTAAAGCATCTGCTTAGACAGATACAGGGACCAGGGTTCCATCCCTGGTGTGCTGTGCTGGCCCCGCCCCTGGGGCATACTGAGACACCAATTGAGACTTGGCATGGTGGCGTACACCTGTAATCCCAGTGCTTGTTATATAAGGCTGAACAGGAGAATCACTATGAGTCTGATCCATGTAGTGAGACCCTGTAGACCCTATACTAAATACATTTTTTTATTTTTTTTCCATTAAATACATTTAAAAAAAAAAAACAGCTTTTACAGGTTATGAAGATGTTCTAAAATTGCCACAATGAATTCTGTGAAAATACTGAAAACCACTGCATTGTACACTATAAAAGGGTGATTTATATAGTAAATTATATTTATAAAGAGGATTAAAAAAAAAGATAGCAGGTCTGAGTTTGCTAATCTTAGAATGGCCTGCTCCTAAGGTTGCCCTTTAAAAACTTAAAATTATGGAAGACTTTGACAACTCCACTGACAGTGTGCCACTGTACCTCCACTATGGACATAGTGCGATTTCTCTGCGTCTTTCCCTGCAGGTGGTCTAAGGGCCTTTCGAAATGGCTACGTGACTACTACCACATTGAGTCTCTAAAGCTTTCAGAGGACAACACTGCCCACAAACCATAACAATTCATTGCCGGAGGTTTTCGTGCGTCTTGTGTGATTCACTGGCAGTTCATGTTAAGACTGTGATTCTGTTTCATACCCTTTTGGTGCAATGAATCATAAGGAGCACAACTCTATGTTGAGTCCTGAATCCTTCTAAAGAATGACCAACAAATGCTGTGGGGGGGGATGATGGAGGGGGGCATCCCCTATCCAGAGCCACAGAGAGCACTGCTGATGAGAATAAAAGGAAAAAGTTTTTTCCTGTTATTGCTAGTTAATGCAAAAATGAATTATACTATCATACGCTTTAACAATCTATCAACCTAGCAACAACTACTAAAATTAGAAACATAAACATACTTCAACCTGAGAAATGAAATGGTAAAAATGTATCCTCCCAAAATAAAAAGTATTTTCCTGAGATTTAATCAAGTAGCAGCAAATAACAAAGCAAAGTGAATGTCCACTGGGATGAAAACACTTGCAAAAAGGGGTTTGTCCTAAGTCTCTGTAACTGCATATTGCCTCTGTACCCATTTTCCACGTATAGTAAATTTTCTCCTATCAGAGCAGGGCTTACACTCAACAGTTTCCAGTTCCCTGAGGTCAACTCGTTCCTCAGTGAGATCGATCCAGATGTCTGTCTTGCACAAATGCTTCCTAGTGACCTCCTCCTTCCTCGGGGCTGGCAGCAGACACAACAACTTGCCTTGCCCTCCTGACCACCCACTCCCTAAGTGCACTGGGCAGCCAGGCACAGCGGGCACCTATCACCGCAGCAAGTCTCTGGAACCTGTACCAGACTGCTCTCAACTCACTCAGGACGCTGTGCAACACCCTGCTGCCTAACACCACGGGCCCAGTGAAGGCTGAGATCCTCCAGTCCCGTGCTTTCTCCCGCGTCCCCCACCTACTGGCTGAGTTGCGCATGCCCTGGGAGACAATCCTCCTTCCTGTTGGCATCATGAAGCAAGCTGACTTCTTCTCCATGGGTAATAAACTGTTCCTGCCACCTGATGTGTTCAGGTGACTCGCTGCACCTGTGTCTCACCTGTCCAACACACCCAAACCTGACTTCCTTCCCTGTTAGAAGCCTCATACGGAACAGTCACCTCAGTAGGGATAAACTGCGCATGGGTCAGACGAGCCATGAGGCGTCTGCCAGGATAAACACACTGCCAGTGGGAGGGACATCTGGTCACCTGGTCGCAAGTCTAGGCTCAGGACATACGCCAGGATAAAAACAGAGAGACACAGAGACAGAGCGAAAGCAAGCACTCGACAAAATGAGAGGAAAACAGAAAAGTGTTTTGTGTACCAAGGTGACATGTAAAATCTTAATATGACTTTTAATAAAACAATGTGTATTTGAAAACATACACTTTTATGATCCCCTGAGTAATTACATGTGTATCTGAAAAGAGGTTGGATAGTCCAGCTAGAAAATGAAAGGAAAAAGCCTGCTTGCACATGTGCATACACACACACACACACACACACACACACACACTCAACTATGATATGCATGTTAGCCACACTAATACAAAATACTTATGTGTTCATGTGCATACACAAACATAAATGCAAAAATAAAAGAGATATCAAGATACATAATCCCAAAGAAACTTAATGCAGCAATGTTAAGGTGAGTTATATTAATTAAAAGCTTTATTTATTTATTTTGCGGAACCAGGGATTGAACTCAGATCCTTGCGTTTGCCAGTCAAGTGCTTATCCTACTGAGCCATCTCCCCGGCCCCTGATTAAAAGTATTAATGTGTAAAAACCATAAGTTTATAAAGTTAGCATAAAAAGATAGTACACGAAAGACTAAATATTACTTCAGAGCATCCCTAGAACAAATGCAAAAATCAAATTAATATAAAAGAAACCTCAGAAGGCCAGTGAGATAGCTCAGCAGACCAAGTGCCTGCTTAGGCAAGCGTAGGGACTGGGATTTGATCACCAGCACCACATGCTGCGCCAGCCCCACCCCAGGCACACTGAGCCAGCCACCTAGTCCTCACATGATGATGCCCATCTGTAATCCCAGCACTGGGGAGGCTGAAAACAGGAGGATCACTGCGAGTCCGAGCTGCACAGTGAGGCCCTGTACCAAATACATTAAAAAAAAATTACAGCATTATTGTGAGGCTGTTATATGGGAAAATGAGGACAGTAATGGTGGTAGGACAGTGAGCTAAGGTAGTTTTTCTGCAGCAGAGTCTCCCAATGAGACTTACTAAATGCTAGCACTCTAGACAATTAAGAGTATGCATAAAATCAGCAATTCTGTTGGCAAAGGACTTCTCCTCTGGGCCCATGAGGAGGTGACACCCATTTTCTTAGGTCACAAAGAACTAGCTACTTAGATGTGGGCTCCTAGTACATTATGCAAAATATGAAGTACAGAAATGCTGAACTGGGCAGTGGCAGAAACACTAGACTGCTTTTCAACACAGAAATGGAAACATTAAATAAAAAGGAAATGGTACTTATATCTTTTATAAATTAGTAACACACACTCAACACTAAATTGTTCCAAGAGTTTGTAAATATAAACATGAACAGTGGATTACAGAAAACTTCCTATGTACAAGTATGTGCCTTTGGCAAAAGATAAAGAAGGGGAGGAGGTAGACCCGTGGAGAACCAATAATAATGATTCATAACCTAATGATTCTGATGAACTCAATCATGGGCTCTTGAGTACAAAGGAAAAAAGGACAAAAATGTGGGCATGTAAAGTCAGAGTCATGCATATAATAGCACATGATCAGCGTGGAAGCAGAAATAACAGCCATTTGGGAAGAGGTCACATCCTATCCATATGCTGAGTGCTGCTGTGTGTAGGGAGGCTGAGGTGATTAGGAAGCACATGAGGACAAAAGAAATCCTGTACTATAAAGAACAAGGGCCACGTGGCTGGTCCTGGTCTGGAGGGTCACTCATGAGGTTTTGCTGGTTTTAAGCAGGGAAATGAGAGAGCTGTGCTTTAAAAAGACTACAACAGTGAGTAAGATTATTTGAGGTAAGTGAATCTGCACTATCAGAAGGCTGGTGAAGAAATATGGAAGACAGAAGACACGGTTCTGTGCAAGGGCAGAAGCAGCAGGAGGAGGGGATGAACACCACACATCTTCCAGAAGTCAGCAAAACCTACGAAGTGGAGAAGTTCCCAGGCTCCCTACTGAAAGAAGAATGGTTGTGCCAATGCACCAACTCAGACAGTACATACAGGAAAAGGAGCTGGTTTCAGAAAAAATACTCAGTTCCATTCCAGATAAATGGATCAGTTTCTATAAAGCCTCAGGGGGAGAGGCCTAGTAAACATTTAAATAAGCAATTTTGGCAAAGTGAACACAATGGATTTGTAAATTGTGAACACATACAAACATAATACACCAGCCAAGTGTGGTGGCGTATGCCTATAAGCCCAGCACTCTGGGAACCTGGGGCAGAAGAACTGCAAGCTCAAGCTCAGGCTGGGCAATTTGGCAAACTTTGGTCTTGAAATTTAAAATTTGGGGGCTGGGGAGATAGCTTGGTGGTCTGAGCACTTGTCTGGCAAGCGTAAGAACTCAGGTTCAATTCCAGATACTCAGTTCCGTAGACCATACAGGCCTGGAATGACAAGCATGCCATGCGGGCCACCAAACCAGGCGTGGTGGTGCACGTCTTTAATCTCAGTGCTGGGGAGGCTGAGACAGGAGGATCACTATCAGTCTGAGGTATGTAATGAGACCCTGTACCAAATAAACAAACAATTTTTTAAAAAAATATAAAAATTTTAGAAGGGGTGGGAATGTGGCTCAACATTAAGTCCCTAGGTTCAGTCCCCAGCATCAATTTAAAAAAAATACATGAAAAAAAACAAACATGCAGGTGAGGTAAGCTGTAAGCTGAAAAAAGAATCAGGAATACCAGGTTTATGGCAAAAAGCATTATATGGAGCCAAAGGGACAAGAGTACTTTTTTAGTCCTCATTTTACTTAATAGCATAATAAAATCATATTCATCTACATCATGCACCATAATCATCTACATTATGCACAACTGTCTAGGGCAGAAGTTCTCAGGGCACTCAGTTCGATGATTTCCAGGTAAAATATCTGGTTAGCAATTAGAGAAGCAGCACAGGGGATTCGAACAGTAAGGGAAGGTCTAGAGGTGATGCTAGCAACTAACTCCTTCCTCCCTAGCATTAAACTAAATCCCCTCACACACACAACTGCTATTCTCTTTCTTCAGTTTCATATTTCCTTCTATCTTGCTTGTACTTTTGTCTGTTTATTAGTCAATAAGACAAAAATTAAACAATTCAGAAGTCAATAGTGCCAATTTTCAAATCAGCATTTTATATCTAGGAAGCTTTTCAAAGGTGTAATGTACATCTGATACAATTTACCCTTCTGGTGTACAGGTCAATGAATTTTAACAAACACCAACAGTCAAGCATTGCCACAACAAAGCACCTCCACCACCTTGAAAAGCATCCTCCTGCCTCTTCAGAGCAGATACCTTCCCCTATGGGCAAGCAGACTTCTACGATATGCACATGCCTGCCCCAACCGTGACACACGCTATTCCCGGGAGCCTGTAAATAGGAGAAGACAGCAACATGGTACTGTCAATATGGTATGTGACATGGCACAGTGGACCTTAAGATGTGGAGAGTACTGGGTTTAGCCCACTCTAATCATGAGGGCCCGTAAAAGCAGGCTGCTTTCTCAGGCTGGTGGCAGGAAGAAGTCAGAGGCTTTCACTTTTGAAAGATGAGGAGGACTCAAGTGTGCCACAGATGTGCTGAAGCCGGGCACAGCCATGCAAGAAAGAATGAGGAAGGCCCTTGGGACAAGAGAGGAGATACCGCTCGATAGCAAGCGCAGACATGAGGCCTGGTCCTATAAGGAAATGAATGTGCCCAAAATACCAGTAAGTGTGGGGGCAGATTCTGCCCTTGGGCCTCCACACAGATAAGAAGCCAGCACGCTGCATGGTTTGGCCTCGATCTGCTGAGACCCCAAGGAGCTCTCTGGACCTCCAAGCTACTGAAACTGCAGAAACAGGCAGACATCATTCTAAACAGTGAACTTGTGGTGACTGTTGCACAGTAACAGAAAACTGATACATTCAGCTGCCAACAAACACCTATCTGCCTTCTGTCCTTGCCATTTCAATTGTTTCCGAACAAAATCATACAATCTTTTATGTGTAATTGGGGGTATTACTTATGAGTTGAACTGACTGCATCAATCAGTAGTTGTTCCTTTTTACTGAGCAATAATCTTTGGGGTGGATGCATCAAAATGTACTTATTTACTAGAAGCATTTTAGTTGTTTACAGTTAGGATTATTAGAAATAAAATCACTACAAGCATTCAGTCCAAGGCTCTCTGTAGATATGTTTTCATTTATTTTAGGCAAATACCAATGAGTGGGGGTGCAGGGTCATGCAGGCTTATATGGTGTGCTGTATGACTGAGTTTATAAGGAACTGCAAATCCCTTCCAAACTTTCCTTTACTATACAGTTCTTAATTCCCACTCCTCACAGGTGAGTTGCGTCTCCTCTACCACTTGGCACAGTTATTGAGTCTTTGTAACTGAAGCTATTCTGCTGAGGACGTAGCAGTATCATATCATGGTTGCATGTGCATTTCCATAATAACTGTTCACATGGCACGTGCCTATGTGCCATTTCTATATCCTTTTCAGAGAAATACAATTTTAAAATTTCTATGCATTATTTAATTGATTGCATATCCCACTGACCTTTAAGAATACTCTAACTTTGAGCAAAGGGTTTTAATTTGGATGAAGTTTAATTTATCATTTTAGAAATGTTATCTGTTGTGATTTTTTGTGTAAGAAACTTTGGTCACAAAAGTTATCACTGGGGCCGGGGAGATGGCTCAGTGGAATAAGCGCTTCCCTGGCAAATGCAAGGCACAAAGGCCTGAGTTCAATCCCCAGTTCCACAAAAAAAACTCCAAAAAAACATTATCACTGATGTGCTACTACTGTGCATCTTACTAGTAAAAGTACCTAAGGTCTTATTTTACATAACTAGACAGCAATTAGAGGAGATGTAGCAAGTTGAGGTAATACCAAAAAGAACTTTTATCATGAAATGTCTTCATTTTTATAAAGTCAAAGCATTGTAGTAAGGGAAGTACAGGTAAAGAATACATAGTCTTGGGGGCTGGTGAGATAGCTCAGAGGTCTAAAGCACCTACTTAGGCAAGCTTAGGCTGGCAGAGGGGCCCGCTGTACGATCCCCAGCACCACATGCTGTGCCAGGCCCACTCTTAGGGTAGGCTGAGCCGCCCCCCCCCCAAAAAAGAACATATGATCTTTGATGTACAAAAGCACTGTCACTCTACAAGCTAAGGAATTGGAAAACATTATATCAGAAAACTTACATAACAAAGACGAAAAGTACAGCAAAAAAAGATCCTGTACCACTGCTAATGAAAATATTAATTTTCACTGTTTTAAATTTTTTTTCCTGCTTAGGCAGAGCACAGTGGCCAGGGTCCATGCTGTGCCAGCCTCATTCCTGGGGCGTGCTGAGATGGCAACTGAGACTGGGTGTGGTGGCGCGCCTATAATCCCAGAGCTTGGGAGGCTGAAAACAGGAGAATCGCTGCAAGTATGATCTACGCAGTGAGACCCTGTAGACCCTGTCCTAAATATGAAAAAAAAAAACTTTTTTTTTTTTTTGCTCCATCTTGTGTCCAGTAAATATCTGTACCATATTTCATGTTGCTTTTATATACTTACTAATTCCCACTGGTAACTAACTAGAGACAGAACACACACGAATCCAGAATGTAGCATGAGCACTAAGACAAATGATTCATGGCAAATGATTTATAGTGAACTCGTGTGTGTGTGTGTGTGTGTGTGTGTGTGTGTGTTTTCCCTGGATTCCATGCCACAGCTTGACCACAAAGAGGTCTGTTCTGATATTTTTAATTACTTTAGGTTGGTGATTACAAAACACAAGGCTGGGGACATTTTTGTTCTTCCCTCCAACTTTCTGGTTGTACAGAGTAGAACACAGAGCTTTAAAAATACCCTCAAAACCAGCATGACTTCTGAGAACCAGATGGTGTGAGAATGACTAAAGCTCGGAGGACCCCATGAAGGCCCACTTCCATGAGGTTAGCATCTAGGCAGTTTCACTGATCTTCTAGCTAAACCAGCAACTTCTCCCAGCACCATCTGTAAATTTTACAACTCCCTCTTCCTATGGAATTCTGTGTAGATTTCAGTAAGGAGATTTTTCTACATGCATGTATACAGGCTCATCAGTTTGGAAGTGTTTTATTTCTTTAAAGAATAATGAATATTATGCAAAGATTAAAAATGAGAACAGCAGATTTTGGCAAGCATAGTAAAAGCCAAACGAAAAGTAAAGACTAGAATCCACTTTTTAAAAATACAACCTCCAGGGCCAGGGAGATGGCTCAATGGAATAAGCTCTTCCCTGGCAAGTGCAAAGGCCTGAGTTCAATCCCTGGTTCCGCAAAAATAATTAAATAAATAAATATGACCTCCATAGAAAATGACTTCACAGCAGGCATAACCTAACATTTCTCTGCCAGGACAAAGCCCACAGTGACCTCTGCTTTGCTTATCCCCTCTCCCCATCTTAGCTGATGGCAACTTCATCTTCATAGTTGCTCAGAACAAACATGTGATGTTACCTTCAACATCTCTTTCCCTCCTATCTCAGTCAGAATCTAACCTCCCCACCCCTCTGATACAATCCTGGTGTCAGGCAGCATTATTACATCTTATCTGGACTGCTGGATTGGCCATTTCATTCTCTCCTGGCTTTTTTCCTTGCCTAGTAGCTTACAGTCTACTCTCAAGTAGAGCCCTAGAGATCCTCCCAAAATGAAATTCTACCATTTCTCTGACCCATAAACTTGCTACGGGTCTTTATTACACCAGATTAAGAACCAAAACTCACTTATAAAGGCCTACAAGACTCTTGGCTTTACCTACTCAGCCTGCTATAACTAAGTATCTTACATTGACCAATTTATAAATAAACAGAAATGTTCACAGTTCTGGAGGACAGAAAATCCAAGGTAAAGGTGCTTGGTGAAGGCTTGACACTGCTACAAAGACAGTGTTTTCCTGCAGCAACCTCTTGTGTTTTTAGAGAATAACAAGCTCCCTGTAGCCTTTTACAAGGGCACTGTTATTATAAACAGGGCTTTACCTCTATGACAGAATCACTCCTCAAAGCCCGACCTCTTAATGCTATTGCACTGGGATTAGGTATCAGTGTTTGAATTTTAGGGCATTACAAACCTTCAGGACATATTGGGCCTATGCAATCTACCTACCACCCTCGCCTTCTAACCTCTCTGAGGTATTCTGTCTGAACAGCAGCATAGTACTGCACAAGATAAAAACAATACTGTATGATTCTCTAACAAAAGAATACACAAAATTGGGTAACACAAGGACAAAGTAAGTACTACCTTGCTAGATCAGAATATACCTTAGGGTGTGGCACAAGTAACTGAAGAATCCCAAGGGGAATAGGAAGAAAAGGGAAACAGAATCTTAAAGGAAATAAAAGACTTTCACCTTTCTAAACTCAATGTTGTTGGGGGAGGTGAGAACAGCCAGCGTTGAGGGTAAGAGGAGGAAGAATTCTTTCTTGTGACAACTTAACTATAGTCTTATTAAGGTTTGTATCCGTAATGCCTAGCACACAATAGCAGCTCAATAACTGTTTACAACACACTTGCTAGCTTTGAAAAGCACAAAATGTAAGGGGAAAACTTCTAGCTCAGTGTTTCTTCAAATCCTCAAAGTATTTACAAAATACCTTGATATTTTATAAATGCACAAAATATTTGTGTTATTTACAAATATTTGTAAATGATATTGATATTTTGTAAACACACCTTAGATAACTAATTTTGTCAATTAAAACAGCTAAGAGTGAAATAAGATTTATGTTGCATAAACTTATACTTCAGGTTGT
The DNA here is from genome assembly GCA_002564285.1 of Tympanoctomys barrerae. Lineage (NCBI taxonomy): Eukaryota > Metazoa > Chordata > Mammalia > Rodentia > Octodontidae > Tympanoctomys > Tympanoctomys barrerae. The sequence goes on from NDGN011374954.1 coordinate 27,937, forward strand.
GGCAGAGAAAGTTGCCATTTACTTCTTGTTCCTATTATGTACGTACACTGTAAAGCCCAATTTTCTCGATTTCCTCATTATAAAACTAATAATACAATAATGCTATCTTTGTATCACCACCAATTCTTACCTAACTTTTCAAACATTAGACAAATTAATATATTTTCTTAAAATAAGGGCTCATGAAGAAGAGCTTCACACAGCACTGTTCAAAATAAGCCAACTCTCTGTAAACTGTCTTCGGGTCTACAACTAAGAAATTCCCTCCAGTTAAAGCTGCCAAGTATTTTAGTAACTAAATGTCTCTGCAGGAGAGTCTATTTCACCTCCTCAAATATATTTTTGGAAAATTATAGGGTAATGTTTCCTCTAGCCCAGAAGGTGAGCTCCAAAAAAATCTCCAGATGAAAAAGTCATTCTCATTTTGACTGCTAAAGGTGTTCACCACCTTAAAATAGATAACCATTTCCAAGGTTTGACTTTGTCCTAATTAAAAAAAAAAAATGCTAAGCCACATGGCATTAAAATTGTATTTCTTGACACTACACAGCATAACACTTACTGGACACTAAACAAAAGATCTTGAATCCTATCACATAAATCCTAAGAACATTGTGACTTTTCTTAAGCAAAAGAATAAACCAGGTGGGAAAGTGTATCACACCAATAAAACAGGTATCTTTTTAAAAAAGCAATTTTGGATCTTTTAGAGAAAATATTATTTATGAATCAATCATTGTGTCACGTTCCATGTGCTGTATACAACTACAATTTTACAAATATTTAAAAAGTCACAGGAAAACAGAAAGGCCTGGTCTAGGTCTCTTATTTTTTTACACTTTAGAAAAAAATACGCAACTACCTGTTAGTCTCATTTATAAATAACTTTAAAGAAATCACTTTCATTGTTCATAACCAGCAATCACAAAACCCTCTAAAATATAAAACAAAACAAAAGCCTTGTGCTTCAGACTATACCTCCTTTCTACAGTACATCCACTTGGAATTCTTGTGACAACAAAGGATCATATAGTACTTTTACCGAAAAAGTTTTGCTCACTTTATTCTTTTAAAATTTTTCTTCATGGGGATGAAGATTTTTGCCTCCGAAAGCATTATCCCGGAATGTAGAACAAAAAGTAAAGGGGAGAGTAAGTATCAACTTAATCCAAAGTTTATTTGCAACAGGATTTACTACTCCTCTTCAGTACCGAAAATCAGCAAGGCTTTTCTTTTAAAAACGAACTAAAAGCGAGTAAGATCTTCGTTACAAAGAACTTCCCAAATGTACAGTCACGCATACCCCCAACATGACCTTGGGTAAGAAAACATTTGGAAAACTTTGTTGCCTAACAGATAAAGCCATGTGGTTCATTTTGCTTAATCAGGCTCAGCAGTGATGAAGAAAGAAAACCTTGTAGCGGGCTAAGAAAACCTCGGCCCGGCTCCGATTGCAGGCTCCGCGCCCCTCCCGGCACACCTGCGCCAGCACTTCCTGCTCGCCAGCAGTGGCAGCGACTAGCAAATGCCCCGCGAGCCGCGGGCTGGAAGCTAAACATTAACTCTCCACGTCTGCCACCCCTGGAAAACGACCCACTCTCAAATCCTCACGAAGCCACTCCACTCTCCTTTCCAAGGAGGCAACACAAACGTCCTGGATCCCTCCAGAAGCAGTGCCCCGCCAGCCTGGGCGGCCGGCCCGACCCGCAAGCCGGTGCCGGGCGGTGCAGCCGGACGCAGGCTCCGCCGCTCGCCGCCCCAGCCCCGAGCTCCCCGCGACGCCGGGCTCTGCGCCCTCCGCAGGCTCCCGTCCCGTCCGGTCCCGTCGTCCCGAGCAGGGCAGCGCGCAGGGCCGGACCGGGAACCTCCGCACCGAGCCGAGGCGGGGCGGGGAGCGCCCTGTCGGGCCCGGGAGAGTCGCGGGTCCTCGGATCTCCATCCCGATCTAATTCGGAGACCTACCGTGAGCTCTCTTCTCCCGGCGCCGGGAGCGTGCGATCCAGGTAGAGAAATGTGGGCCTCACACTCCCACTGGGCTGCCTCGCGCTGGGCCGGCTCCGCCTCACGCCTGCACCGGGCTGACACACTGACACAGCCACCACACCGAAGCTCACCGGGAACTGGAGCGGGGGCGGCGGGGCCGCGCGCCCGGAGCCCGACCCGCCGCGCCGAGCATGCGCACACGCCCGGCTCGCAGGGGCCAGCCTGGACACGGACACCTGCGATCAACAGGTCGGGGAGCCCCGCCCCCTGTGCGCCCCGCCCCCTGACGGCCCCGCCCCCGGCCTCACCGTGCTGACCCCGCCCCCGCACGCGAATTCCCGGCTTACAGACCTGCAGATATCTATTCCCGCGGGGATTCGGGAAGGCGTGAGATCCCGCGAGAGCAGGCGCTTGAATCGCCTTCTCTTTGAACCCGGCTGTGCGCGGAAGCTCAGCGGGCCCGCCGGCAGCTGCAGCGGCCTTCGCGTGGCGTGCCCAGGACTGGGGGTAGTTGCTCAGCTGGGCGACTGGGGGTAGTTATTGTGGTGCTCTTGGCCGTTTGTTGGCACTTTCTGAGCTCGGAATGCGGCTCCAGCAAGAAACAAGAGCAGGTTGAGTGTTGTCGCTTGAGAAGACCGGTGCCGGATGTCACCCGGCTGGTGCAGCCCACAGCACCCCGCGCTGTCCGGGTCTGCGCAGCCGAGCCGCTGCGAGGCTCCCCGGGCTGGACTGCGGCGTCCTCGGCCGGGGGTTTCCTGACCTGTAATGAAATGAACGCTTTACTCACACAGACCCGATTCGTGGTTAATTGTCAGCCAAACGCGGCTGCCTCCTTTTCCCGTGGTTTCGAACACGTCATGAATTCCAGAGTGGCTGCTGAGACCGGGACCAAGCTTTGTTTTAAAATAATTTGAAGGGGCTGAGGAGATAGCTCAGTAGAATAAGCCCTTGCCTGGCAAGCACGGGATCCTGAGTTAAATCCCCGGTACCGAAAATAATAATTTGAAAAAACGTTTCTTAGGAAGAGTGATAAATTTGTCACCATCATTACTAGCAAGGTCTTTAAAATTAAAGTATGGAAACTCGTTAAACTGGTGCAGACAACGTATTAATCATAAAAATGGATTTCAGTGAATTCGTCGGCACGCTGAACGTTTTATCAGAAGAAATACGATAAAAACTTTTCAGGTTGATTGAAAGCAAAGACAAGTGCATGGATGTGCTTGGACTGAATCAGAGTTTGTTGAGCATCTACTATGTTTCCCACTATGTTGAATTAGTCACCACGGAAAATGAGATGAACCCGCAGTTCCTATCCATAAGATCTAAGAGACCAATGGAAGGGAGGGGGAAACTTATGGTGCTGTAGGGAATGAGAACACTATTTCCTCCTGATTTTCCAGCCTCTTCTCTGATGCACATGATTTTTTCTGTGAGTGCCCTCTATTCCCAGCACTCGGTTTTCTTCTGTTTTCTATATAATTCAGTGCATCTCCTTGAGCAGCCTCTTTTCCTTTAAAGACTTAGGGCATGAGGTATCCGGTACGCAAGGATGACCATGTACATACACATCTTTGGAACGAGCCCTTTAAAGCAATAGAATCTTTGTTTAGGTTTCATAGACGTGCATGAAATATATCCTGGGTTTTTTGTTGTTGTTTTGTTTTGTTTTGTTTTTTTGGAGACAGGGTCTTGCTATGAACTTCAGGCTGACCTTGAGCTCACTTTGTAGCCCAGGCTGTCCTCAAACTCACAATGATTGTCCTGCCTCAGCCTCCTGAGTGCTGGGACTATAGACATTCACCACCATGCCCAGCTATCCCAGGCTTCTTTACCAAAATTGATTCCTAGTGCCATCTCTCTCCTCACCCCACCTGCTACCTAGGCCATTTCTGCTTCCGATTTTATAGAGTGCGTGTACCCTATTATAAGTTTAGAATGGCTAGTGTGGAGTAGCCAGAGTCAGAAATCCAAAAGTATCTCTTGCTTTTCCTTTACCCTAATATCTATTCTAATATCAAGTTTGACTTGTCCCCCTGCATATTTCTCAATCCGTCCCTCTGTTTAACCTCTATTTTTACTGTTTCAGTCCTTCTAGTCCTCATCTGCCTGACTCATCGCCCTGCGGTTACTGCAGTGTTATGTGTCCTCCGGTTGTTGCCTGTTTCAGTCCAACCTCCACTCTATTTAATCTTTCTAATGTGAAAATGTGATCATGAACAACTTTTTCAGAAATTCCCTGTCACCTGCAGGGCCCTTCAGGGTTTGACTGGAGATGATTACCGATCCCCTATTACTCCCCGTTTCCTCCACACTAGCCATTCTAAACTTGCTCTTCTATGATACTAGTTACGCTCAAAATCCATCAAGTCTCAGGTGAGTATTTACCTCCTCCCTGGATCATTTTATAACTTCTCGAGACAGCTTAGTCTTTTCTTCAGTTTTTTTTTTTTTT